>JAGIQG010000038.1:15713337-16007279 GCA_024679065.1 Sphyrna mokarran | reverse complement strand
TGTTTTTCCAATTAGCCTAAGAGCACATCTTTGGGATGTGGGAGGAAACCAGAGCACGCGGAGAAAACCCACGCAAGCACGGGGAGAATGCGCAAACTCCCACAGACATAGGCCCAAATCCTTGTATCTGCACAGCACAGCGATAGTCACTGAGCTGTCGTGTTGCCAATCAAATGGTACAGGTCAAGCGTGTACTAACGACGTGAAGCACTAGGATACTCTCGAAAAAATCCAAGAGCAGCCCTCTCATGATCCATCGTGTGTATGCCCCTCGTTAGACAACAAGGTGGACTAAAGCACCTGCAGGATAAAAACAAGTACATCAATATTATCATCTATTTACACACTTCCCAGGGACTCCCAAGGCTCATGATCCCTATTTTAAATCAGTTTTCTATACCCCTCCATTCTCATTCAGTTCATGAGCCCCTCGAAGTATTCCTTGAATAACTCCAGAGTACCTGTCTCCACCATTTTACTTGGCAGTGCATTCCATACCCCCACCATCCTCTGTGTGAAAAACTCACTCTTGCATCCAAATTATAACTTATCCCCTCACCCTAAGCCCTTGACCCCTAGTGCTGTTCGAGTCCATCCTGGGAAAGAGCTTAACCGTGTTTACTCTATCTATACCCCTCGTAATCTTGTACACCTCTATTAGATCTCCTCTAAGTCTACGTCTTTCTAAGGAAAACGGTCCCAATATGCCTAACCTGTCCTCGTTATAGGATAGTTATAGGACGGATATCAGAGGCAGGTTCTTTACCCAAAGGGTGGTTCGGGAGTGGAATGCCCTGCCTGCAGCAGTTGTAGATGCGCCAAGTTTGGTGGCGTTTAAGAGGTTAGTTGATAAGTATATGGAAGAGAAGGAATGGTTTAGTTTGGAGGGGCATTGCTTTTTATATTGGTCGGCGCAACATCGAAGGCCGAAGGGCCTGTTCTGTGCTGTATTGTTCTATGTTCTATGTTCTATGTTCGTAACTCATGCCTTCCATACCAGGCAACATCCTGGTAAACTTCCTCTGCACTCTCTCCAGAGTATCCACGTCCTTCCGGAAGTAGGGTGCCCAGAACTGGACGCAGGATCCCAAGTGAGGTCTAACCAACGTTTTATACAACTGCAACATTAAAGGCCTGCTCTTGTACTAGAGACTCCTTCCTATAAAGGCTAACATACTATATGCTTTTTTCACAACCTTCTTCACTTGCTCTTCCACCTTCAGAGACTTGTTCACCTGCACCCTGAGGTCCCTCTGCATTTCTATACTCTTAATAGGTCTACGCTTTATCATATGCCTCCCCCCTACATTCTTTCTCCCGAAATGCATCACCTCACATTTATCAGGATGGAATTCCATCTGTTATCTATCTGCCCAAGCTACCAGCCTATCTATGTCCCGCTGCATTGCCTAACAATGCTTCTCACTATCCGCAAGTCCAGTCATCTTTGTATCGTCTGCAAACTTGCTGATCACTCCACTTACTCCCTCTTCCAAGTCATTTACATATATTACACATAGAAGAGGTCCCAGTACCGAGCCCTGTGGCACACCACTAGTGACCAATCTCCAGCGAGAAAAACACCCTTCCACTATTACTCTCTTTCTCCTATTACCAAGCCAGCTACTTATCCATCTAGCTCCCTGTCCTTGTATCCCATTAGCCTTGATCTTCTCAACTAACCTTCCATGAGGGACTTTGTCAAACAACCTCCCATGAGGATCTCTCTCTCTCTCTCTGACTATCCCTCTGCCATTCTTTCAGTCATTTCATCTCTCTCTCTTTCTCTCTCTCTCTTCGTGATATGTTACTGTCAGTCCCTGTCTTTCTCTGTCAGCACCCTGCCCACACTTCTCACGTTCACGTTGCCTCCTTGTCTCTCTCTGACGCTTTCTCTGTCATTTTCTCCCTGTCACTTCTGCACTATTTCTCTCTGTTTATCTGCCACACTCTCTTTCTATTTCTGTTTCTCTCATTCCCTCCATTTCTCTTTGTCTCTTCCTCCCTATTCCTCAGCTCTTTGTTGATACATCTCAATATCTCCCTCTCTCATTCTGTATCTGCCTATTTTTCACCATCTATTTCTCCATCCGCATTTGTTTCACTCTCTCATTTTCTCCCTTGCTTCGTGTCACTTTCACTCCTTCCATCTCACTCTTTTCCTTTTTCTCCATCTCTCTCTTTCTATCTATTTGGACTATCTATTTTTCTATCTCACTCTTCCCACTCTGTCCCCATTATTGTAGCCATATTATTCTCTCCCATGCTTTGACTTTCTTTCTCGCATGTTTTCTTTGTCTTTCTCAATTTATCTTTGTTTTTTTATGTCTTTCTCTCCTTCTTTCTGCCTTTCTTTCCATCTTTCATTTCATTTCTCCATTTCTATCATTATTTAGCTCTCTTTCCATCTCCTCCTCTCTCTTTCTCTTTCTGGCAAATGGGAGGCAGATAATGATAAAAGGGTTGACTTCTTGTCCGAATGGTGTAATTGATGTCAAATTTATAAAAAAGCCATGGATATTCTCACAGATTTAGACATTCCGATCATTGAATGAGTTGCAGAACTGATTGATTGGGAATGTGATCACATTCTTCAATTGCTCTCGGAACATGGACTGGGTAATGGCGTAGATAGCAGTGTTTGTGCAGCAACCCAGGAGCTGGAACATAAAGCCCAATTCCTGAACAAAAGAATCCATCCAAACTGATGTATGCAAGACATCATACATCCTCCTCCATATGGAATACACCATTAATGTTGACCACAACAGGATGAAGTTGGCTGAAATAAGAAACAAGAAAATGATGGATTTCCTGCGATTCTCCATCTCTGGGTCCCTGAGATTCTCTCCACTGCTGAGAGCCCGGAGTCTTCTGCGGGCTCTGCTTCTCACTAAAATGTGTCTGACAGTCAAAGCGTTGAGCAACAGAATCAGGATGAATGGGATACCTGGTGTTAGAATGTGGTGGAGGAATTCGATTGTTCCCCAGACTGGAGAATACATAACATCCCATCTGGAACGACAAAACCAGGGAAAGTTCAGGAAAAAATACTCTCCCGACAGCATAAAATACCAGAAAATGTTCTTTAAACAGCTCAGAACCGTCACTGTTCCTAGAACCACAGTCGCTGATTTCTCACTGCAATATTTACTTTTCAACTTGGGCAGCAAATGGCCACAAATCGATCAAAGGTGAATGTGACGGTGAACCAGACAGAACAGTCAGTGGCTGCATACAGCAGGACGGCATGGATGTTACACACAGGAAGTGATTGCAGGAAATAAAACTGATCCCAATAAAGAATGGGAATCTGTCTCAATATCAAGTCGAAGATAACGACCAACAGATCCCCCGGTGACATGGCAACCAGCTAACGAGTGACACATTTAGACAGACCACATTTTCTGCAGGAAATAATCACAATCGTGACAATGTTCACTGGAAAGAAGAAAAAGAAATAATGCAATGATTCATCAAAGAATGTTGTCAAAGTCACCAAAAAAAAAACACACTGAAGAAACTGTTATTGAGTCAGTTGGTACGCAATCTCAGAAATTTGTACCTTTCCTCTAACAGAAGAAGAAAATAACAAATGACAAAGATCAGTACAACATAGGGGCAGGCCTTTTGGCCCTCAGAACCTGTACTGAACATGATATCAGTCTAAACTAAAATTGTATGCACTTATGGAGTCCATATACATATATTCTATTCATCTATTCATCTAGATGGTCAGAAGATGCTGCTAGTTCACCTGCTCCACCATCACCATCTGTGTAAAAAAATTGTCTCACGTATCTTCTCTGACCTTTTCCCCCTGCAATTTAAACCTATGTCCCATTGTACATGAACTTTGTAACCTCGGAAACCTCTGACTATCCACTCTGTCCATGACACTCATAATTTTGTAAACCTGTTAGGTCATCCCTCAAGCTCCACCCAGTGGGAACAAACTGCGTCTATTCAAACTTTGCTCATACTAAATGCGCTCCAGACCTGGCAACATCCTCGTAAAACCTTTCTGTATCCTCTCCAAAGCATCCTTCCGTGAGTGTGGCGACCAGAATTATGCACAATATTCCAAAAGAGGCCAAACTATGATTCTGTACGGCTTCAGCACTTCCTGTCAATTTTCATATTCAGTGCCTCAACTGATGAAGGCAAGCATGCTTTATGTCTTCTTGACTACCTTACCACCTGCTTTACTGTGTTAAGTGTTCAGTGGACACGTTGTAATGAACCTAGTCAAAAAGAAATGTGTACACTACTTTCAGAAGGAGATGTTAGGGATCTAGAGGAATATAGGGTTTATAGGAAGGAACTTAAGAAGAGAACTAGGAGTCAGAAGGGGTCATAAGAAGGCCTTGTCAGGTAATATTAAGGAGAACTCTAAGGCGTTCTACAAATATGTGAAGAGTAAAAGGATGAGATGTGAAGGAATAGGAAAGTTTGTACAGAACCGGTAGCAAAAGCAGAAGTGCTTAATGAATACTTTACCTCAGTCTTCATGGTCGAAAAAGATCTGGGTAGTTGTACTGCAGGCTTATCGCGGACTGAAAAGATTGAGTATGTGGACGTTAAGAAAGAGGGTGTGTTGGAAATTTTGAATAGCATCAGGATAGATAAGTTGCTGGGACCGGATGGGATGTTTCTGTGGGAGGCAAGGGAAGAGATGCAGAGCATCTGGCGATGATGTTTGCATCTTGATGGAGACGGGGACGGTACTGGAAGAATCAAGAATTACAGATGTGGTTCTGAGATTCAAGAAAGGGGATAGGGGTAACACAGGAAATTACTGACCAGTGAGTCTAACTTCAGTGGTTGGTAAGTTGATGGAGAAGATCCTGAGGGACAGGATTTATAAACAGTTAGAGAAGATTAGTATGCTGAAAAGTAGGCAGCACGGCTTTGTCAAAGGCAGGTGGTACCTTCTGAGCCTGGTTGAGTTCGTTGAAAATATGACTAAACACATTGGTGAAGGAAGAGCGGTGGATGTGGTTTATATGGAGTTCAGCAAGGCGTTTGATAAGGCCCCCATGCAAGACTATTTGAGAAAGTGAGAGGACATGAGATCCAATGGACTGCTGCTTTGTCGATCCAGAATTGGCTTGCCTGCAGAAGGCAGAGAGTGGTTGTGGATGGGTCTTTTTTCTACTTGGAGAGCTGTCACCAGTAGAGTGCCACACGGACCTGTTTGAGGACCCTTGAGTTTGTAATGTTCATAAATGACCTGGATGAGGAAATGGAGGGATGGGTTGGTAAGTTTGTTGAAAACATGAAGGTTCGTGGTGTTGTGGATAGTTTGGAGGGAAGTCAGAAGTTGCACTGAGACATAGGTAGAATGGAAAGCTGTTCAAAGAAGTGGCAGATGAACTTCAACCCCGATCAATGCGTAGTGGTTCATTTTGGCAGGTCCAATGGGATGAAGGTGTATAATATTAAAGGTAAGACTCTTTAGAGTGTGAAGAGCATCAGAAGGACCATGGGATCCGGGTCCATCAGACTCTTAAAGAAGCCTCATAGGTAGAGGATGCGGTTAAGAAGGTGTACTGGCCTTCATCCATCGAGGGATTGAGTTTAGGAGTCAGGAGATATTATAGAGCTTTATAAGACCCGTGTCAGACCCCACTTGGAGTACTGTGCTCAGTTCTGGTCGCCTCATTACAGGAAGGATGCGGAAGCTTGAATGAGTGCAGAGGAGTTTTACAAGGATGTTGCCTGGGTTGGGTGGCATTCCTTATGAGGACAGGTTGAGGGAACTTGTTTTTTTTTTCCTTGGAAATATGAAGAATGAGAGGTGACCTGATAGGGGTCTATAACATGTTGAGAGGTATCGATTGGGTGGATTCTCAGACAGTTTTTTTCCAGGGCTGAAATGGTTGCTGCGAGGGAACACAGGTTTAAGATGCTGGGGAATAAGTACAGATGTCAGGGTAAGTTTTTTTCATTCAGGGTGTGGTGGGTGAGTAGAATTGGCTGCCGTCGGTGGTGCTGGATGCAAATTCGATAGGGTCTTTTCAGAGACTTCTGGATGAATGGGGTCTTAATAGGATTGAGGGTTATAGATAAGTCTAGTAGGTAGAGATATAGAACATAGAACATAGAACATTACAGCACAGAACAGGCCCTTCGGCCTTCGATGTTGCGCCGACCAATATAAAAAGCAATGCCCCTCCAAACTAAACCATTCCCTTCTCTTCCATATCCTTATCAACTAACCTCTTAAACGCCACCAAACTTGGCGCATCTACAACCGCTGCAGGCAGGGCATTCCACTCCCGAACCACCCTTTGGGTAAAGAATCTGCCTCTGATATCCGTCCTATAACTATCACCCCTTCATTTAAAGCTGTGTCCCCTCGTGCTAGCTTTTTCCATCCTAGGAAAAAGGCTATCACTGTCCACCCTTTTTATATTGGTCGGCGCAACATCGAAGGCCGAAGGGCCTGTTCTGCGCTGTAGTGTTCTATGTTCTATGTTCTAGGTAGACGAGCTAGGGCTACTGGGGGATCTTTAAACTAGAAAAGTTGGGGGGTGGGAATATCGATGGGACAGTGAATAAGGGGGTTAATTCCCAGGTAGGGAAGGACTGTAGGCACTCTGAGAGGGGGGTTAGGCAGTTGGTGGAAAAGGGAAATATCCTGACTGAGGGGCTGAGAAGTGCCTATTTTAATGCCACGAATGTAGTAAATAAGGTAGATGAGCTTAGGGCGTGGATTGCTGCTTGGGAGTGTGATGTGGTGGCCATTACAGAGACTTGGTTGTCTCAGGGACAGGACTGGGTACTTCGGGTGCCGGGATTCAGGTGCTTCAGGAGGGACAGGGTTGGGGGCAAAAGAGGAGGTGGTGTGGCACTGTTGATCAGAGACAGTGTCATGGCTGTAGAGAAGGTGGAAGACGGGGAGGGATTGTCTACGGAGTCTCTGTGGGTGTAAGTTAGGAACAGCAAAGGCTCGATAACTTTGCTGGGTGTATTCTATAGGCCACCCAATAGCGGCAGGGAACTTGAGGTACAGATAGGGAAACAGATCCTAGACAAATGTAGAAATAACAGGGTTGTTGTAATGGGAGATTTCAATTTCCCAAACATCGACTGGAATATCCCAAGGGTAAGGGGTTTGGATGGTGTGGAGTTTGTTAGGTGTGTTCAGGAAGGTTTCCTGACACAGTACGTGGAAAAGCCGACGAGAGGAGAGAGTGTACTTGACCTGGTGCTTGCTAATGAGCCAGGGCAGGTGTCGGATCTCACAGTAGGTGAGCATCTTGGGAATGGAGATCATAATTCTATCACTTTCACGATAGTGATGGAAAGAGATAGGATCAGGCAGGCTAGGAAGGTGTATGTCTGGGGTAAGGGGAAATATGAAAACATTAGGCAGGTAATTGGATGCATAAACTGGAAGGAGGTGTTCTTGGGGAAGAGTACAGAAGGGAAGTGGCGGTTTTTCATGTAATGTTTGTTTGGGGCACTGCAAGACAACATTCCGAGGAGTCAAGGTGGTTCTGGTAGGACGCGGGAACCGTGGTGCACAAAGGTAGTTGTAAACCTAGTTAGGAAGGAAAAAAAGGTATATAAAAGGTTCAGAGAGCTCGGGGATGTTAGGGATCTAGAGGAGTATAAGGTGTGTAGAAGGGAACTTAAAAAGGAAATTAGGAGAGCCAGAAGGGGTCATGAGAAGGCCTTGGCAGGTAAGATTAAGGAGAATCCCAAGGTCTTCTACAAATATGTGGAAAGTAAAAGGATGAGAAGAGAAGGGATAGGGCCTATAAAAGGTGAAGGGGGAAAAGTCTATGTGAATCCGGAAGAAATGGCAGAGGTGCTAAACGAGTACTTTGCCTCGGTATTCACGGTGGAAAGTGAACTGGGAGATTGCACTGCAGGTTTGAGGCATACGGAAAAAATTGAGTATGTGGCTGTTAGGAAAGAGGATGTGTTAGACCTGTTAAATTCTATCAAGATAGACAAGTCACCAGGACAGGATGGGATGTACCCCAGGTTCTTGTGGAAGGTGAGGGAAGTGGTTGCAGAGCCCCTGGCGATGATCTTTGCGTCGACCATGGAAACAGGAGAGGTTCCGGAGGATTGGAGGATTGCGGATGTGCTTCCTATCTTTAAGAAAGGGAACAGGGATACTCCAGGAAATTACCGACCGGTGAGCTTGACTTCAGTGCTTGGTAAGCTGATGGAGAGGCTTCTGAGGATAAGATATATGAACATTTGGAGAAGTTTGGACTGACTAGAAATAGTAAGCATGGTTTTGTCACGGGCAGGTCATGCCTTACGAGCCGAGTGGAGTTCTTTGAAAATGTGACTGAACACATTGACGAAGGAAGGGCGGTGGACGTAGTGTACATGGACTTTAGTAATACGTTTGAAAGGTCCCACATGCAAGGCTTCTGGAGAAGGTGAGAGGGAATGGGATCCAAGGGGCTTTGGCCTCGTGGATCCAGAACTGACTTGCCGGCAGAAGGCAGAGAGTGGTTGTGGATGGGTCTTGTTCTGCATGGAGATCGGTAACCAGTGGAGTGCCCCACGGATCTGTTCTGGGACCCCTGCTGTTCGTCATTTTCATAAATGACCTGGATGAGGAAGTGGAGGAATGGGTTAGCAAGTTCGCCGATGAATTCCAAAGATTCACCACCCTTTGAGTGAAGAAGTTCCTTCTCAACGCCGACCTAAACTGCCTCCCCACCCCCAACACACACACACACACACACACACACACACACACACACACACACACACACACACACACACACACACACACACACACACACACACACACACACACACACACACACACAAACACACACACACACACACACACACACACACACTCACACACCACACACACAACACCACACACACACACACACACACACACACACACACACACACACACACACACACACACACACACACACCCTCACACGCCTTTGTTTTGGTGTTTTCGGACTGGTGAACGCAGAGGTAAAGGGAAAAAATGCTGATAAAGTTTCACAGGCAGCTCATTAATTCAATTTAAATCTATGTGCATACATTTAAATCGCCATTGGTCCATTTCAGGCGCGAATCAGACCACAGCTATTCCCGGGTCTCAGTAAAGTGGTCATTTGTATTGATGTCGACGTCGTTCGCTTTAATGGCCACATTTTTGCGCTGGAAATGGGCATGACACAATAGTGAACTCGGGTTCTGTACTCCAAACGTGGCCTAACTAACATTCTATAAAGCTGCAACATGATTTGCCAATTTTTAAACTCAAATCCTGTCCGTTGAAGGCAAGCTTGCCATATGCGTTCTTGACTACCTTCTCCAACTGTGTTGCCACTTTCAGTGACTTGAGTACATGTACACACAGATTGCTGTGTCTATCAGTACCGTTCAGGGTTCTGCCGTTCACTGCATCTGTATTAGACCTTACAAAATGCATTATTTAGGTCTCGGTACTGGGACCTCTTCTATTTGTAATATATATAAAGGACTTGGAAGAGGGAGTAAGTGGAGTGATCAGCAAGTTTGCACACAATACAAAGATGGCTGGACTTGCAGATAGGGAGGAGCATTGCCAGGCAATGCAGCAGGACATAGATAGGCTGGTAGCTTGGGCAGATATATGGCAGACGGAATTCAATCCTGATAAATGTGAGGTGATGCATTTCAGGAGAAAGAATGTAGGGGGAGGTATATGATAAAGGGTAGACCTATTAAGAGTATAGAAACGCAGAGGGACCTGGGGGTGCAGGTGCACAAGTCTCTGAATGTTTGGAGAAGGTTGTGAAGAAAGCATATGATTAGCTAGCCTTTATAGGAAGGGGTATAGAGTACAAGATCTGGCCTTTAATGTTGCAGTTGTATAAAACGTTGGTTAGACCTCATTTGGAATACTGCGCCCAGTTCTGGTCGCCTTACTACCGGAAGGACGTTGAGAGTCTGGAGAGAGTGCAGAGGAGGTTTACCAGGATGCTGCCTGGTATGGAAGGTCTGAGTTACGAGGAGAGGTTAGGCCAATTGGGACTGTTTTCCTTAGAAAGACATAGACTTAGAGGAGATCTAATAGAGATTATGAGGGGTATAGATAGAGTAAACAGGGTTAATTTTTTTCCTAGGATGGACTCGAATAGCACGAGGGATCACGGGCTTAGGGTGAGGGGGTAAGGTATAATTTGGATGCAAGAGTGAGTTTTTTTCACACAGAGGGTGGTGGGGTTATGGAATACGCTGCCAAGTAAAGTGGTGGAGGCAGGCACTCTGGAGTTATTTAAGAAATACTTAGAGGGGCACATGAACAGAATGGGAATGGAGGGGTATAGAAAACTGATTTAAAATAGGG
The DNA here is from genome assembly GCA_024679065.1 of Sphyrna mokarran. Classification (NCBI taxonomy): domain Eukaryota; kingdom Metazoa; phylum Chordata; class Chondrichthyes; order Carcharhiniformes; family Carcharhinidae; genus Sphyrna; species Sphyrna mokarran. The sequence goes on along the minus strand of JAGIQG010000038.1, from coordinate 15,996,943 downwards.
ATCATCAGCCTTGGGAGTTCCTGGGAAGTGTGTAAATAGATGATGATATTGATGTACTTGTTTTTATCCTACAGGTGCTTTGGCCCACCTTGTTGTCTAACAGTGGGCGTACACGCGATTGGTCGTGAGAGGGCTGCTCTTGGATTTTTTCGAGAGTATCCGAGTGCTTCACGTCGATAGTGTACGCTTGACCTGGACCATTTGATGGGCAACACGACAGCTCAGTGACTCTCGCTGTGCTGTGCAGATACATGGATTTGGGCCAATGTCTGTGGGAGTTTGCGCATTCTCCCCGTGCTTGCGTGGATTTTCTCTGCATGCTACGGTTTCCTCCCACATCCCAAAGATGTCCTTTTAGGCCAATTGGGAAAACAAATTGTCTTAAATTTGGTTTTTAATCCATAGATCTATAAACATGGGCATGGATCACGGGTAGAGGTGGGAACATCGGAGTGGCGGCGCGGGCTCGTTGGGCCGAAGGGCCTGTTTCCCATGCTGTTTTGTTCTTTGTTCACGTTTGCACTTTGGCCATTTATACGCTGTCTGTACGCGCTGTCTGATATGATGCATCCTACTGGCTCGATGGCAATTTATCTGCATTCCTGTCTGGACCTGGCAGAGTTAAGAAACAACTGCTCTCGTTGGTTTAATTTCCCTTAACTTTCTTTAACTGTCTGTTTTAAGTCGTCGCCCGCCATCATCAATATAAGGAATTTTCTTCTGTACAACATGGTATCGCAATTTCGGTTCATGATCTTTCACAATATTCTTTAAGAACGTCAGTGTTAAGAAGTGGTGTTTACATGTGTTCCCTGCGTTGAATATTAGACGTCCGTCAGCGTTCCTTTTCTGCTCTCGAGCTCTGGTGATCTCACTGTATTTCACAAATTGATACAGGCCATTTACTTTACAAACAACACCAACAGCCTCTGTTAGATTTGTCTTTTCTACTACCTTGGCTCCACAGTTAGCTTGCTGCTTCACACAGAAGCCAATGAATATTGGATCTGCACATTTAACAAGAATATTGTCCACACAATACACATGCATAAAATCAATGCCTCGCTTTTCCATATCCCCCATAGCCTTATGATTTCGAAGTGCTCGATAAAGACCCCCATTCCCATCTGGTGCCATTGATATTTTGCTTTTCTCTGAAAGGATAGCTCTCCCATTGAAAATCATTGCTGGCAACATTCCCTTTTGGAAGAAGATGACATTTCCTTCTTATAAGCCAAAGTAGCTATTTTTAGCAAAAAATTCTTCTGTGGATTCCATTGTCAGGCCACTTGTCATAATATACTATGGTATAGTGCATGTGACCAAATTGCTCTGAAACCAACTGCTGAAGTTTCAGAATACGTTTAGCTTGAATTTGGAAGAGAGTTTTTCTCGATAGTAAACACACATTGTACATTCCTTTAGGATAGGCTACTCCAAGGCGTGTTCCCTGTCCACCAGCTAAAAACAATACAACTACATTGTTTTCAGAGATTTGAAGAAGACCCTCCACCTCCCATTCGGCCCGCCGCTCCCAGTCTCTAGTCATGCTGCCCTGCACCTCCCAGTGCACCAGCTCCATCTGCTCGTCCATCTGCTGCTCGAGCAGTGTCTGCAAGGCCAGATGGAAGAACTGCATGATCTCGGAGAAGTTGCAGTGCTCAGATCGCCCAGCAGCTCGGCTCCCTCGGCCTCGTTCAGCTCATCCCAGAAGCAGAGCAAGTGAGCCTAGTCGGTCAGCTCCAGCTGCTGGCGCTGGGCTGATAGCTCCCTGGTGCCAGTCCATTCCCTCCCTCCCCACGCCCCGTGTTCCAAACCCTCTTCAAACTGAGAGCGGGCTCAGTGGGCCAACTTCAGTCAAGAAGAGTTATGATCAATCTTTTAAAAACATCAAATATTTTGAAATTTCAAAATTGAATTCGATTTCCTGAATGCCAAATGAAATTTAACTTTATGTTCTCGCCGTCAATACGATGAGCAGACCTGGTTTTATTTTACAAATAAGCAAATATATTTTTTCCAGCAGGCTGAGGTAGAACTCTCCCTCCCGCTGATCATACCCGCACCTTTCTGTGTCCGGCTCACTCGTCAGCATATTGGAAATATCGGAAGGGCTGCCAAATACCTTTTAATCCTTCTGTGAGATGGAATTGTGACAAAAAATAATAGATTGTCCAAAAGTTCCCCCAACATGTCTGTAAAGGGAGAAACACTTTAACCGCTTCTCCTTCCTCCTCCTGGCTCAATACACACATCAAAGGCGCGACCCTCCCTCATTCCCCCCTGCCAGTCTCACTGACGTGGCAGTACCACCAGCTCTGTGTGTGTGTGTGCACGAGGCCAACGCCCGACTGCCCGCCTGTCGTGGCAAACACACGAAGTCGGATCACCTCATAGGAGGGACATAGGTAAACTGCAGAGCTGGCCGAGAGGTGTCAAATGGAGTTTAATACAGAAAAATGTGAGGTGATTCACTTTGAAAGGAGTAACACAAGTACAGAATATTGAGCTCATGGAAGGGCTCTGAGCATATCGACGTGCAGAGAGAGATTTCGGGGCTCCCTGAAAGTTGGCAACCAGGTTGATAAGGTTGTTAAGAAGGCGTACGGTGTGTTAGCTTTTATTGGTAGAGGGTTTTAATTTCGGTGCCATGAGGTCATGTTACAACTGTACAAAACTCTGGTGCGGTCGCATTTGGAGTGTTGCGTACAATTCTGGTCGCCACATTGTAAGAAAGATGTGGAGGATTGGAATGTTTGCAGAGAAGGTTTATCACGACGTTGCCTGATATGGTGGGAAGGTCTTATGAGGGAAGGTGGAGGGACTTCCGTTTATTTTTGTTCGAGAGAAGGTTGAGAGGTGACCTAATTGAGGCATACAAAATGATCAGAGGGTGAGATACGGTGGACAGTGAGAGCCTTTTTCCTCGGATGGTGATGGCTAACACGAGGGGACATAGCTTTAAATTAAGGAGTGGTAGTTATAGGGTGGGTATCAGAGGTTGGTTCTTTACTCAGAGGGTAGTAAGGACGTGGAATGCCCGGCCTGCAGAAGTTATGGACGCGTCATTTTAAGGGCATTCAAATGGTCAGTGGATAGGCTTATGGATAACATTGAAATAGTTTAAGTCAGAGATTGGTTACATTGGTTGGTGTAACATAGAGTGCCAAAGCACCTGTACTGCGCTGTAATGTTCTATGTTCTATGTTAACTGTTTCAGGTGATTAGTCCCTGCTTCTGGTTGTACCCCTGGCTCCAGCATTGATGGATTTGCACTGAAAGCAGCTGGCTTCATTGTTATAATGCTAATAACCTATCAATATCCCTGTACTTAGATTGGTTTGAGGTTGGCAACAACAGTAACTTCAAATCTGATAGGTCCCCTTTAGCTGAGTGTTTCATTTTAACTCACAGTCTGGCACAATGCAAAAACCTGCAGAGTTACCAAGACAATCTTGATATGTTCAGCTTCAATAACAAATGTTGCAACTTGTAGTCACTGTGTGCTCCGCAATTTAAACACCTCAGCTTCAAACAAAAATAGCTTTTAAAAGGGACTGCACCCTCTTACTCCTCTAAAAGTTTATTCAAATCTTTCGCATCATTCTGAACATTCTTAACTTTTTTGGACAGTGGTAGCCTTTTTCCTAGGATGGAGAATGCTAGCACGAGGGGACACAGCTTTAAATTAAGGGGTATGAGGTATAGGACGGATATCAGAGGTAAGTTCTTTACTCAAAGAGTGATTAGGGAGTGGAATGCCCTGCCTGCAGCTGATGTAGATGCGCCAAGTTTGGTGGCGTTTAAGAGGTTAATTGATAAGTATATGGAAGAGAAGGGAATGTTTTAGTTTGGAGGGGCTTTGCTTTTTATTTTGGTCGGCACAACATCGAAGGCCGAAGGGCCTGTTCTGTGCTGTATTGTTCTATGTTCTATGTTCTATGTTCTAACTTCTTAACGAGCTCTGCTTCACAATACAGAGAGCTTTCAACATAGAGAACAATGATCAACGTTTTGTAGTTGTGGTAACTCGACAAGGACACACACCAGAAGCAACAGTCGCAATGGCAAGAGTGGCAGAGTTAAACGTGGGCTACATCATTAACAATCAGTGCGGAAACTTACCAGGGACACCAACAACAGCTAGGATTGGGTAGTAAAAGTGTTGAATCAGTATCAGTATATAGTTGACACGCACAGCTGAAGATATCCAATCTCTGGAAAGATAGTAAAATGTCCAGTATAAACTCCTTTGAATTGCTGTAACATTCAGAACTGTGGCCCTCAGATGCTGATCCATTGTGGGATCGAACTTTACTGGGTTCAGATCCAGTAGAAAAGTTTGCAATTTATTTCTTCCAGATGTTGATCACTCCACACCCTCTCTCTGGAATGGTGCACCACTGTGACACACCCACTGGCACTGTGAATAACACTGGGAACAGTCCTTTATGAAACACGGATGGTAATGCTCCAGAGACATGGTTAGTCCCGGCAAATTAATTCCACCATTAATTACCATCACTGAACAAACAAGTAAACCCTTCACACAAAAGAGAAAATGCTGGAAAATGTCAACTGATCTGGCAGCATGTATAAGCAAAGAGTCATCTGCACTCGAAAAATCAGCTCTTTTCTCTCCTTACAAATACTGCCAGGCCTGCTGAGATTTTCCAGCATTTTCTCTCTTGCTTTCAGATTCCAGATTCCGCAGAAATTTACTTGTATCCAAGTTAACATTCCATTTTGCATCCAAACATCTTTCCTGTAAATGCATTGCAAAATAGTCTGGGTCTGTGTGAACTGACAGAAGAAATTTTGGGAATATCGAAAGGTCTGCCAAATACCTTTTAATCCTTCTGTGAGATGGCATTGTGACAAAAAAATAGATTGTCCAAAAGTTCCCTCAACATGTCTGTAAATGGAGAAACACTTTAAACGTGGAAATGTAGAGTTGTCAGCATCTTATCGGTAAACAAAATGGAGAACGTTTAAATCCATAATGCTGGAGAAAATAACTTGTGATTTCCAACTCCATGGGTGGATCCACTATCATTTGCCATTTAAATTAATGACCTGAATGAGAATTTAGGAGGCATAATGGGTAATTTTACAGATACCACTAGATTGCTCGCATATTGAAGAGTGAAGAAGGTTATCTCGGATTGCAACGGGATCTTTGTCAATTGGGCAATTGAGCCAGTGAATGGCAGATGGAGTTTAATTGAGATAAATGTGAGGGAGTGCATTTTATTAGATTGTACCAGAGCAGGACTGTCTCAGTTTATGATAGGGCATATTGGAGCGTTACAGAACAAAGAAGTAGAGCTTTATAGCTTATTGAAAGTGGAGTCACAGGCTGATAGAGTGTTGAAGAAGACATTTAACATGCTTGGTTTCATCGGTCAGAACATTGAATACAAGAGTTGGGACGTCTTGTTGAATCTCACAAGATTTTGGTAAGGCTATACATGGAATACTGTGTACAGATCTGTTCTCCCTTTTACATAGAACATAGAACATTACAGCACAGAACAGGCCGTTCGGCCTTCGATGTTGTGCCAACCAAAATAAAAAGCAATGCCCCTCCAAACTAAACCATTCCCTTCTCTTCCATATACTTATCAATTAACCTCTTAAACGCCACAAAACTTGGCGCATCTACAACAGCTGCAGGCAGGGCATTCCACTCCCTAATCACTCTTTGAGTAAAGAACCTACCTCTGATATCCGTCCTATAACTCATACCCCTTAATTTAAAGCTGTGTCCCCTCGTGCTAGCTTTCTCCATCCAGGAAAAAGGCTATCACTGTCCACCCTATCTAAACCTCTAATCATCTTATATGCTTCGATAAGGTCTCCTCTCAGCCGCCTCCTCTCTAACGAAAACAACCTCAAATCCCTCAGCCTCTCTTCATAAGACCTGCCCTCCATTACCAGGCAACATCCTGGTAAACCTCCTCTGTACCCTCTCCAATGCCTCCACATCTTTCTTATAATGTGGGGACCAGAACTGCACACAATACTCCAAGTGCGGCCGCACTAGAGTTTTGTACAGTTGCAACATGATGCTGCGGCTCCTAAATTCAATCCCCCTACCAATAAAAGCTGAGACTCCATATGCCTTCTTAACAACTTTATCCACTTGACTGCCTACTTTCAGGGATCTATTGACACATACACCAAGATCCGTCTGTTCCTCAACACTATTAAGAGCCCTACCATTAGCCCTATACTCTACAGATTTATTGTTCCTGCCAAAGTGCATTAACTCACACTTTTCCACATTAAACTCCATTTGCCACCTCTCGGCCCAGCTCTGCAACTTGTCCAAGTCACTCTGTAAGCTATAACACCCCTCTTCACTATCTACCACTCCACCGACTTTAGTGTCATCTGCAAATTTACTGATCCATCCCTCAAGACCCTCATCCAGATCATTTATAAAAATTACAAACAGCAGGGGCCCCAAAACAGACCCCTGAGGCACACCACTCGTCACCGAACTCCGCGATGAATATCTCCCATCAACCACCACCCTCTGTCTTCTATCTGCCAGCCAATTCCTAATCCAATTAGCTAAATCACCCTCTATTCACACATCTGCATTTTCTGTAGAAGTCTTCCATGGGCCACCTTATCAAACGCCTTACTAAAGTCCATATATACTACATCAACCGCCTTACCCCCATCCACCTCTTTGGTCACTTTCTCAAAAAAATCAATGAGGTTAGTAAGGCATGACCTACCCTTCACGAAACCATGCTGACTATCCCCAATCAATTCATTTCTCTCTAAATAACTATAAATCCTATCCCTAATAATTCTCTCCAATACCTTGCCCACAACAGAAGTAAGACTCACCGGCCTATAATTCCCTGGAAGGTATCTCTTCCCCTTCTTAAACAATGGTACCACATTCGCTATCCTCCAGTCCTCCGGAACCACACCCGTAACCAACGAGGACCCGAAGATCAGAGCCAGAGGCTCTGCAATCTCCTCTCTTGCCTCCCAGAGAATCCTAGGGTAAGTCCCGTCCGGCCCAGGGGACTTATCCAACTTCAAACCCTCGAGAATTTCTAGCCCATCCTCCCTATCTACTACAATACTTCCCAATTTGCAACCCTGTACCTCAGTGTTCTCCATAGCTTCATTTCCAGCACTCTGCGTGAATATGGAAAGAATATCATTCTTTTATGAAAAGAATATCAATAAACTAGAAAGAGTGCAGAAAACATTTACTGGGGTGGTACTGGATTCTTGGTGGTTTGTGTTGGAAGGAGAGGCAAGAAAGACTAGAACTATTTCGTGGAGGTTAGGGGTGATTTTATAGAGGTCTATAAAATGATGAGGGGCACAGGTCAATTAGAACATAGAACATAGAACAATACAGCACAGAACAGGCCCTTCGGCCTTCGATGTTGTGCCGACCAAAATAAAAAGCAATGCCCCTCCCAACTAAACCATTCCCTTCACTTCCATATACTTATCAATTAACCTCTTAAACGCCACCAAACTTGGCGCATCTACAACAGCTGCAGGCAGGGCATTCCACTCCCTAATCACTCTTTGAGGAAAGAACCTACCTCTGATATCCGTCCTATAACTCATACCCCTTAATTTAAAGCTGTGTCCCCTCGTGCTAGCTTTCTCCATCCTAGGAAAAAGGCGATCACTGTCCACCCTATCTAAACCTCTAATCATCTTATATGCTTCAATAAGATCCCCTCTTAGCCGCCTCCTTTCTAACGAAACAACCTCAAATCCTTCAACCTCTCTTCATAGGACCTGCCCTCCATACCAGGCAACATCCTGGTAAACCTCCTCTGTACCCTCTCCAATGCCTCACATCTTTCTTATAATGTGGGGACCAGAACTGCACACAATACTCCAAGTGCGGCCGCACTAGAGTTTTGAACAGTTGCAACATGATGCTGCGGCTCCTAAATTCAATCCCCCTACCAATAAAAGCTAAGACTCCATCTGCCTTCTTAACAACTTTATCCACTTGACTGCCTACTTTCAGGGATCTATTGACACATACACCACGATCCTTCTGTTCCTCAACACTATTAAGAGCCCTACCATTAGCCCTATACTCTACACATTTTTTGTTCCTGCCAAAGTGCATTACCTCACACTTTTCCACATTAAACTCCATTTGCCACCTCTCGGCCCAGCTCTGCAACTTGTCCAAGGCACTCTGTAAACTATAACACCCCTCTTCACTATCTACCACTCCACCGACTTTAGTGTCATCTGCAAATTTACTGATCCATCCTCAATACCCTCATCCAGATCATTTATAAAAATTACAAACAGCAGGGGCCCCAAAACAGACCCATGAGGCACACCACTCGTCACCGAACTCCACGATGAATATCTCCCATCAACCACCACCCTCTGTCTTCTATCTGCCAGCCAATTTCTAATCCAATTAGCTAATCACCCTCTATTCCACACATCTGCATTTTCTGTAGAAGTCTTCCATGGGCCACCTTATCAAAAGCCTTACTAAAGTCCAGATATACTACATCAACCGCCTTACCCCCATCCACCTCTCTGGTCACTTTCTCAAAAAACTCAATGAGGTTAGTAAGGCATGACCTACCCTTCACGAAACCATGCTGACTATCCCCAATCAATTCATTTCTCTCTAAATAACTATAAATCCTATCCCTAATAATTCTCTCCAATACCTTGCCCACCACAGAAGTAAGACTCACTGGCCTATAATTCCCAGGAAGGTCTCTCTTCCCCTTCTTAAACAATGGGACCACATTCGCCATCCTCCAGTCCTCCGGAACCACACCCGTAACCAACGAGGACCTGAAGATCAGAGCCAGAGGATCTGCAATCTCCTCTCTTGCCTCCCAGAGAATCCTAGGGTAAATCCCGTCCGGCCCAGGGGACTTATCCAACTTCAAACCCTCGAGAATTTCTAACACATCCTCCCTATCTACTACAATACTTCCCAATTTGCAACCCTGTACCTCAGTGCTCTCCATAGCTACATTTCCAGCACTCTGCGTGAATACCGAAGAGAAATATTTATTCAGTGCCTCACCAATCTCTTCAGGCTCCATGCACAACTTCCCACTGCTGTTAGGTAGTCAATATATTTCCCAAAAGGTAGGGGAATCTGACAGACATGGGTGTGAGGTACGGGGGGAGATACAAAAGAGTCCAGAGAGGCAAATACTTCACACTGAGGTTGGTGAGTGTCTGGAACAACCCAGAGGTAGTAAAAGCAGATATGATTTGTATTTGAAGAAGCTTTAAGACAGTTCGAATGGATAAAATAGAGAATATGGGCCGATTGCTGGCAATCGGCACGAGCTTAGTAGTAGAAACAAAAGGGTAGCACGGAGAAGTTGGGCAGAAGGGCCTGTTTCTGTGTTGAAAAACCTCGATGATCCTATGATTTTCCAGCTTTGTTCGTTCCAATGCCAGAAAATCCCACCTGAAGTTAACAAACCTATTACATGGTCTGTGTCTCACTTGCCAAGGAATCATAGAGGGTGGAATAGAACAATTCTATCTCATGTTTATCAAAGCAATCCATGCTTATATCATAGCATCATAGAATCTCCACAGTGCAGGATGAAGTTATTTGGTCCATCGAGCCTCTAGCAATAACACTAATCCTCTCGAAGCCCCCTTCTCCCTCAAGCACCCCCTCAGCCTCTTTCACTCTCAGCCACCACAATCAGCCCTGTCCACCTTCAGAACCCCACCCGCTCGATCTACACTCTGTCCTTCTACCTCAGACTCCTCACTCACCTGCCTCCACCCTCAGATCCCCACTTTGACACCCTACTCAGTTCCACTCCCATCTAAGAAATTTTGTTCATCTCCCTCACCGTTCAGACCCGTGCCTGTTCAGGTCCCCGACAGGCTGTGAGCCTTGGCAGTGACTATGGCACTGCCCACTTGTACTCATACCCATGTTTGATGCCTTGCTCATGCAAGGCGAGTTGAGGAGGATGTTCTTGAGACCTTTTACTCCTTAGCTGTTGACAGGTTGCATAGGAAGAGTCCCTCAAAGGCCTTGGGGATATGATGCGTCAGGCTGAGAGTAAAGGGTTCATCTTGCCACTCTCCCAGGGATGGGGGCGCGAAGGCTAGCTGCTCTGTCTAGCCCAGGCAGACCCCTTTGAAGGGGTCAGATAGGGGAGATTAGTTTGACTTGGCCGGATGGGGAATGATTAGAGGTGTCTGTGAGAGATTGAGGATGGTACAGCAGCGCAATAGTTAATACTGCTGCCTCGCAGCGCCAGGGACCCAGGTTCAATTCCAACCTTGGGTCATGATCTGTATGAATATGCACATTCTGTTCATGTCTCCATGGGTTTCCTCCGGATGTTCCAGTTTCCTCTGAAACACCAAAAATATGTTTTTTTGGTGCATTGACCATTCTAAATAGACCCTACTGTCAGGGGGATTAGAACATAGAATACAGAACACTACAGCACAAACTGACCCTTCGGCCACAATTTGCTCTGATCATATCCCTACCTACTCAGCGTATCTATAACCGTCAATCCCATTAAATCCCATGTACTCGTCGAGAAGTCTCTTAAAAAACCAAACTAGTTCGTCTCTACCACCACCGAGAGCAGCCGATTCCACTCACTCATCACCCTCTGAGTGAAAAAAACTTACCCCTAACATCCCCTCTGTACCTGCTTCCCAAACACGTTAAACCTGTGTCCTCTCGTAGTGACCATTTCAGCCCTGGGAAATAGCCTCCGAGAATCCACCCTATCTATACCTCTCAACGTCTTGTAAAACTCTATCAGATCGCCTCTCAACCTTCGTCTCTCCAGGGAGAAGAGACCTAGCTCCCTCAACCTATCTTCATAAGTCATAGGGGACACAGCTTTAAATTAAGGGGTGATAGTAATAGGACGGATATCAGAGGTAGGTTCTTTACTCAAAGGGTGGTTAGGGAGTGGAATGCCCTGCCTGCAGCAGTTGTAAATGCGCTAAGTTTGGTGGCGTTTAAGAGGTTAGTTGATAACTATATGGAAGAGAAGGGAATGGTTTAGTTTGCAGGGTCATTGCTTTTTATATTGGTCGTCGCAACATCGAAGGCCGAATGGCCTGTTCTGCGCTGTAATGTTCCATTAGTGCAATTACTGGAAATATGTCACGGCCGATGATCTTTGCTGTATTCTGTTTCTTCAGCTATTTCTTGACAGCATGAGGAGTGAATGGAATCAGCTGAAGACAGATCTGTGATGCTGGGGACTTTTGGATGGTTCAACCACTGAACTTAGTTACTAATATTTAGAACATAGAACATAGAACAATACAGCACAAACAGGCCCTTCGGCCCACGAGTTGCGTCGATCACATCTACCAATCTACAGACCTATCTATAACCCCCTACCCTATTCTTTTCCATATACTCATCCAGAAGACTCTTAAAAGACCCCAGTGAGTTTGCCTCAACAACCTCCGACGGCAGTTAATCCTTTTCCTATGTGAGGATCTACTGGGAAGAGGGAACTCACAGGAATACCCAGACATAGAACACTAGCCATATCAGCAGAAAATGTGGAGCTGTTTAGTATGGAATTATGTTGGAGACACCACTCCCGTATAAACTAGTCAAACATGAATATTGAGTTTTGCAATGAGAGAGTAATCTTATTCTACAAAATCCAGCGAATGGATCTTCCACCAAAAGATAGCACAGCTTCACATTTTAACTCACCCTGAGGTATTATACAGATTAACCTAATGTCAAGACTTAAGAAGTACAGGGAATCACAGCTTTATCATTTCACTCTCAGTAATTTGTACAATTCTCATAAAATCCTGGAGTTATGTGACAACAGAAATGATTTGAATTTCCGGAAACTTGGCGGGATCAGTCAGAATCAGGAGGGTAATTCTGATGATCAGATAATGAGACCGGGATGAGGAATAATTTTAAAAATTACTTCCGTATCTACAGCGTGTGGACATCGCTGGTTTGACTGTCATTCATTGCACATCCCTGATTACCCTCATATCCTCTAGGGGCCATTAGCAGTGGGCAACAAATGCTGGTTTAGCCAGCGACACCCATATTCATGAACAATTGAACAAAATTAAACATTTCGAAAGGTGTAAAGGTGGTTTTCACCAGTTGGCAAACCAGCGATTGTTTTTCATAATTTTCCAGCGCCAAAGCTTTTATTTCCATTCGGCTGAAATGACAATTGGTTAAGGTGTGGTATCGTCATTTAGATCAGTTCCCTACTGGTACTAAGTTTATAACACAAAAATAAGCCCAATTTCTTTCGCAGGTGAACATTTGGCTGATTTTAATGTGTTTTTTACTCTATCTGTTTAGCCTGAATCACAGTAACGTGGGAGATTCAGGAGTGAAGGTCCTGTCTGGGGCTCTGAAGAATCCAGACTGCAAAATACAAACACTGAAGTAAGTGCCAGATTTTATGAGAGTGTTTATAATAATGTCTGACTTTGTAAATTATTATCAGTACCAGTAATAATGTCATTACTAATCACTACACATCATTCCTGTCAGTATTAGTATCATTGTTAAACACCACGGATTTACTTTGGTTCCTGTAATCTTTCTCTCTCTGAGTTCTCGGTCTGAGCGTAACAGCCACAGATATTCTCACCGCCACACTCAGTATAAACCAGTCAGTGATATGTCTGAACCTGAATTACAATAAACAGCGGGACTCGGAAGTGAAACCTTTAAATATTCATTTATAATTATTCTCAAAGCATTCAGCAGAATAAAAAAGATAAAACAAATAAATCAATTGGCAATCAAGTCGATAAGGTTGTTAAGAAGGCATAAGGAGTCTTAGCTTTTATTGGTAGGGGGATTGAATTTCGGAGCCGCAACGTCATGTTGCAACTGTACAAAACTCTAGTGCGGCCGCACTTGGAGTATTGTGTACAGTTCTGGTCCCCGCATTATAAGAAAGATGTGGAGGCATTGGAGAGGGTACAGAGGAGGTTTACCAGGATGTTGCCTGGTATGGAGGGCAGGTCTTATGAAGAGAGGCTGAGAGATTTGAGGTTGTTTCGTTAGAAAGAAGGCGGCTAAGAGGAGACCTTATTGAAACATATAAGATGATTAGAGGTTTAGATAGGGTGGACAGTGATAGCCTTTTTCCGAGCCTTTTGGAGAAAGCTAGCACGAAGGGACATAGCTTTAAATTAAGGGGTGGTAGTTATAGGATGGATGTCAGAGGTAGGTTCTTTACCCAGAGTGTCGTAAGGGTATGGAATGCCCTGCCTGCAGCAGTTGTAGATGCCCCCAGTTTGGTGGCGTTTAAGAGGTTATTAGGTAAGTTTATGGACGAAAAGGGAATGGTTTAGGTTAGAGGGTCATTTCTTTTCCTTAATTGGTCGGCGCAACAACCGCTGCACTCTCTCCAGAGTCTCCACGTCCTTCTGTAGTAAGGCGACCAGAACTGGACGCAGTATTCCAAATGAGGTCTAACCAGCTTTTTATACAACTGCAACATTAAAGGCCAGCTCTTGTACTCTGTACCCCTTCCTACAAAGGCTAACATACTATATGCTTTCTTCACAACTTTCTCCACTTGCTCTGCCACCTTCAGAGACTTGTTCACCTGTACCCCCAGGTCCCTCTGCGTTTCTATACTCTTAATAGGTCTACCCTTTATCATATACCTCCCCACTACATTCTTTCTCCTGAAATGCATCACCTGACATTTATCAGGATTGAATTCCATCTGCCATCTGTCTGCCCAAGCTACCAGCCTATCTATGTCCTGCTGCATCACCTGACAATGCTCCTCACGATCTTCAAGTCCAGCCATCTTTGTATCGATTGCAAACTTGCTGATCAATCAACTTACTCCCTCTTCCAAGTCATTTATATATATTATCTGAAGGGTAATATTATTATTTATCTGATATTATTATTAATATGTTGGAAACTCTCATTAGTTGATAAGTATATGGAAGAGAAGGGAATGGTTTAGTTTGGAGGGGCATTGCTTTTTATATTGGTCGGCGCAACATCGAAGGCCGAAGGGCCTGTTCAGTGCTGTAATGTTCTATGTTCTATGTTCTAGGACAGGCAATATTTGTGAAGAGAGAAACAGATTTAGTTTCAGTTCAATTGGCTAAAATTAGAAATTCGAAGTAGCAGTGAATTAAATTGTTTTAAGTGACAGGGAGTTGGGGATGGGCAGGTGACAGGGAAAGAACAAAATGGAAATGCCAGAGTGATAAAATGACAGAAAGGATGATGGTGAAAGAGCACAAGATTCTCATGTCCTTACCCTGAGTCACAGGGACAGACATGGGATGGTCAGTGGCTCAGGAATGAAGCGTGCGGTGGAATTGAATATAATGTGAGAGAAATGGCTTTTTAATGATGCCAGCGTTACGTTTCTGGAAGAATGTACGGGGTTATGGGGATGACATTTGAAGGAATGACATTTAGTAAATTGCAGACATCGTGGGCCGAATGGTCTCCTTCTGCTCTATAACAATTCTGTGATTCTACCTGAGAGAGATACCAATGGACTTTTGTGGACACTGAGTAAATTACCCAACACTGTTAACACTGCAACATCACCAGCTTCCAGTTAAAATGTCGATACATTTCCAATCATTATCGTCACAGAATTATTGCAGAGCACCACGAGGCTAAATGAGGCTCACTGAACTAGTATTAGGATTTTTTTTTCATTCTACTGCTTTCTCCCCGTATCTTTGCACTTTGTTTCATTCGAATGTTTATCGACTGCCCTCTGTTATGCTTCGAGTCAGCCTGCCTCCACCACACTTACAGGCTTTACATTCCAGAAACGTAACGCTGGCATCATTAAAAAGCCATTTCTCTCACATTATATTCAATTCCACCGCACGCTTCATTCCTGAGCCGCTGACCATCCCATGTCTGTCCCTGTGACTCAGGGTAAGGACATGAGAATCTTGTGCTCTTTCACCATCATCCTTTCTGTCATTTTATCACTCTGGCATTTCCATTTTGTTCTTTCCCTGTCACCTGCCCATCCCCAACTCCCTGTCACTTAAAACAATTTAATTCACTGCTACTTCGAATTTCTAATTTTAGCCAATTGAACTGAAACTAAATCTGTTTCTCTCTTCACAAATATTGCCTGTCCTAGAACATAGAACATAGAACATTACAGCACTGAACAGGCCCTTCGGCCTTCGATGTTGCGCCGACCAATATAAAAAGCAATGCCCCTCCAAACTAAACCATTCCCTTCTCTTCCATATACTTATCAACTAATGAGAGTTTCCAACATATTTATTTATATTTCAGATTTACAACATCAATGGTATTTTGCCTTCTGCATAAACTGAAGTTGTGCTCCTTGAATGCCCCACACTGTATATTATTATTGTTAATGATCTTATTCTTAAAAACACTGTGGATTTACCCTGATTCCTGTTATTTTTATCTCTCTAATCACCAGTCTGAATGGTAACGATCTCTCAGATTCTTGTGCTGAGGGCCTGGCCTCTGTTCTCAATACAAACAGCTCACTGAGAGATCTGAATCTGGATCACAATTACCTGGGAGATTCAGGAGTGAAACGGCTGTCTGTGGCTCTGAGGAATCCGGACTGTAAAATACAGAAACTGCAGTAAGTAGCAGACTGTGTGAGATTGTGTTTATAATTCCTGAATATTCAACAATATAACTTGACCGTTTGTATTTCTATAAAACACTGCCCATTCCTATTGGTGTCAGTTATGAATATTCTCTCTCTGATCCTTAAGCAATGGGATGCCAGTCCCACAAATCTTTATGTCAAAAGTGTTGGGGGAGTGGGGGGTAATGTTATGGGGCACCTTTGGTGGTCCTCCCCTCCTCCTCAGATGTGCACGGCCCTCCCCAGACATAGCATCAATTGATTTGTGAAAAGGGAGCGAATGAGTGGATTTACTTGAAAGGAGGGCAGGACATGTGGTAGAGACTTAGTAACATATGACTGTACAGTAGCAAGAGTTGAACTTAGTTCCAATGATCGAGATGCAGAATCAGTTTGGATAGAGATCAGAATTAAGAAAGGTACGAGATCATTTTTGGAACAATTTATAGGCTCGTAACAATATTCAGAATCTCTGATACAGGAAAAATAATGATATCTTGTAAAAATATAATGCGAGAATCATGGGTGATTCTAATCTTCATATACAAAGGAGATCAAAGAAGCACGCAATAATACATCAGACCCTTTGGCCCGCCAAGCCTGTGGCGACCCTTAATCCTGATCAGGCCCAATATTTACTGCCCATTTTCAGTTTCTATTCCTCTCTTCATCTCTTGTTCATATGTCATAAAGATGTGTGTTGGGCATTGGTAACATACCTGTTTTCACCACCTTCATTGGCAGTGTATTCAAGGCACCCACTACCTCTGTGTGAAAAGTTTTCCATAATTGTGTATACCTCCATCAGGGTCACCCCCGCCTCCCTTTTTGTAGTGAAAACAACTTCTCATCATACCTTAATCGTCCTTGACCAGGTCACATTCTGTTGAACTTTCTTTACACCCTCTCCAAAGCATTCACATCCTTCTGCTAGTGTTGCAAACAGAACTGCAAGCAATATTCAAATTTGACCAAGTAAAATTTCAAACAGCTGTAACATAATTTGCCAACTTTTATTACCCAATGCTGCGGTCGATGAAGCCAAGCATGCTGTCTACCTTCTTGACCATCTCATTTACCTTTGTTGCCATTTTCGGGATCTGTAGACTTGTATGCACAGATCCTTCTGAAGGTCAATGTTCCTATGGGTTCTTCTTTTACTGTATAAATCGCTCGGATTGTCAAAAGTTGAATAGAAGATTAGTTCACAAAATGTATACAAGCAATTTCTTGGAGAAGCACGTTCCAGTGCCAATCAGAAAACAAGTTGTTTTAGAACATAGAACATAGAACATAGAACAATACAGCACAGAACAGGCCCTTCGGCCTTCGATGTTGTGCCGACCAAAATAAAAAGCAATGCCCCTCTAAACTAAACCATCCCCTTCTCTTCCATATACTTATCAATTAACCTCTTAAACGCCACCAAACTTGGCGCATCTACAACAGCTGCAGGCAGGGCATTCCACTCCCTAATCACTCTTTGAGTAAAGAACCTACCTCTGATATCCGTCCTATAACTCATAACCCTTAATTTAAAGCTGTGTCCCCTCGTGCTAGCTTTCTCCATCCTAGGAAAAAGGCTATCACTGTCCACCCTATCTAAACCTCTAATCATATTATATGTTTCGATCAGGTCCCCTCTTAGCCTCCTCCTTTCTAACGAAAACAACCTCAAATCCCTCAGCCTCTCCTCATAAGACCTGCCCTCCATACCAGGCAACATCCTGGTAAACCTCCTCTGTACCCTCTCCAATCCTCCACATCTTTCTTATAATGCGGGGACCAGAACTGCACACAATACTCCAAGTGCGGCCGCACTAGAGTTTTGTACAGTTGCAACATGATGATGCGGCTCCTAAATTCAATCCCCCTACCAATAAAAGCTAAGACTCCATAAGCCTTCTTAACAACTTTATCCACTTGACTGCCTACTTTCAGGGATATTTTGAGACATGATGTGTAAATGTGCAGCGTGTCCAAAAAAAAAGACTCCTTTATCTTGAAAAAAAAAGCTGTTCTAGCTGTTGCCAATTCAAGGAGTGTATTAGATTAAGTGAAAATGTGGCACCGGGATTGACACTGCTGTCTCACAGCGTCAGAGACACGGATTCATTCCAGCCTTTGGCCACTGTCTGTTTCACATTCTCCCCGTGTCTGTGTGGGTACCCTCTGGCTGCTCCAGTTTCCTCCCACAGTCCAAAAAAAACATATAGGTTAAGTGCATTGGCCATGCTAAATTACCTGTTAGCATCCAAGATTTGTAGGTTAGGAGAATTAGCCGCGTCAACAAGTGGGGTTATGGGAAACCAGCCAGCTGCAGATCTGTTTGCCTCACATCGATTGTATGGAAGATGCTATAATAATCTATAATAAAGGAAGTGATAACAGAACACTTTGAAATTAATGGCAGGATTAAACAGGGCCAACAAGGATTTGTGAAAGGCTGGGATAGTGACACAGTGCTTCGCTTTGTTGCATCACAGCCACAGTCCCGGGTTCAATTCCACCATTGGGTGTCTGTGTGGAATTTATTTTATTCTCTCCGTGTCTGCGTATGTTTCCTCTGGGTGATCTGGTTTCCTCCCATACTCCAAAGAAATGCATTGCAGATAGATTGGCCATGGTAAAATTGTCCTTAGTGTCTCAAGATGTGTAGGATCGGTGGAGTAGCCCTCGTAAATCTGTGATGTTGTGAGGAGCGGAAGGTACACTGTCGCTGTGTCTCAATGGGCCGAATGATGACCTCCTTCACTAGGGATTCTATAGTTTGATGATTCACAAACACAAGAGGCTCTTAAAGAAAATTGGAGAACACGGGATTGGGTGGAATATATCAGCATGGATTGAGAACTGGTTTGTGGACAGAAACAAGGAGTTGGAATAAATGGGATTTTTTGTGTTATGATGTGGAGATGCTGGCATTGGACTGGGGCAAACACTGTCACAAGGCCAGTTTATTTGGTAGCAAGCGAGTGGAGTTTGCTTTCAAATAAACCTGATGGACTTTAAACTGGTGTTGTGAGATTGCTGACCTATTTTTGGGTTGGCAGCCTCCAACTAGTGAAGTACAGCAGGAATCAGTGTTTGAGTCTCAGCTGTTCAGAATCTATATCAATGATTTGGGTGTGAGGATCAAATATAATATTTCCAATTTGTGAATAATGGAAAACCATGTGGGAACCTGAATTGTGAGCAGGATGCAAAGATGTTTCAAGGGGATTTGGAGAGGCTCCGGGAGTGGCCAAAAGTTTACCAGCTGGACTACAAGGTGAAAAAATGTGAGATTATCTAATTTTGTAGGAAAAAGACAACTTAAAAGGTATTTGATATCCTTGTTCATGAAAACTGTAAGCGAAGATGAGAACAATTAAGTTGTGTTAGTCATTTTTCTAAGAGGATTTGAGTTGAGAAAAAAGATGTCTTACTGCAATTATATGCAGCCTTGCTGAGAACCAACCCTGGAATATTGTGTCCAGTTTTGGTCTCCTGACCGTAGCAAAGATGTTCTTGGCATGTAAAGAAGGTTCATTAAAATAGGTCCAGGGAAAGAGGGATTGCCCTCTGAGGAACAAAAACACTTTATTCTTAGCCCTTTAGAAGAATGACAGCTGAACTTATTCAAACTTACACTATTTCACAAGGTTCAATAGGCCAGATGCAGAAAGGATGTTTCCCCTTGTTGGAGCATCTGAAACCTGGGACACAGTCTGAATATAAAGGGCAGTTACTTAGGCTGAGACGAGGGGTATTTGTTTTTCATTAAAATGCTGGTGAATCAAGGAAAACAGGGATAATGTTGGAAAAGGTGTTGAAGCAGAGGATCAGCCAGGGTCACATTGAATGATGGAGTGGATTTGAAGGACAGAATGGATGACTCCTGCTCCTGTTTCTTAACTTTCTTTTTGCAACAAGAATGGAAGGTAAGAGTGAGAAGGTTTTGCTGCAGTTTCACACGACCTCCACAGCTGGAGTAATATGTAAAGTGATTTATCTCAAGGGTAGAATTGTATTAGAACAGTTTAGATTAAGTTCACTCGGATGATGCCTGGGATGGGGAGGTTTATTTTACAAGGAAAATTTGGGAAGATTGGAGCAATATCTGTGAAAGCTCAGAAGATTAAAAGGTGATTGCATTGAGGGATTGAGGGTGGTTCCTGAGAGACAGTCTCTTGCTGTCCTAAACAAGGATGTAAATTATAAAATGTAATTTTCAGTCCATTAAGACTGAGATTAGAAGAAATTGATATTTTAGATGGTCGCTGGGCAGTGGAATTCTCTTCGCTGTTTACTAGTGGTGGAAAAGTCATTGAATATATTCAAGGCTGAGTTAAGAATGATTTTGGATTGAGAAGGGAATCAAGGGTTACAGGGAAGCGACAGCAAAAAAAAACATGAGACTACAGTTTGATCACCCATGATGAAGAACACTCAAGGGGCTGAATGGCCTTCCTGGTTATTTTGTTCTTATCCTAATATATCCTTCAGACTGGTCTCCGTGACCAGTGATAGTTACACAAGCTCTATGTTTTGTCGTCACCAGACCCTCTCCTATGCCCAATCATTTTTAAGAATTCTCACATCACCAGGTTAGAGTCCAACAAGTTTATTTGATAGTAAACCCACAAGCTTTTGGAATGCTGTTCCTTCATCGGGAGAGTAGAAACTTCTGATCAGAGAAAGGCCACGAACCTATTGATTCAGCCACCCACTCAACTCACCTCACCAGCAGTAATTACCCACTGTGCCCCCAGACCTTCCTGTTCCAGCACTTCCTCTTCCATTGGTGTAAGGATGGCAAGACCTGAATGTCTCCACTCTTCTTTCCTTGTTCCTCGATGGTATTTGCTCTCTTTCCAAACACACAAATTGTTTCTCACTCATTAAACACAAGCAGTCGCCCAGGGTTGTCCAAAATGTGGACTAAGGGGCGAATGTGACCCTAGAAGCTCCTCAATGCGCCCCTGGAGCGATTTTCTAAACTCTCAGTCACACAGTTCAGTTTGAATGGAAGAATCTGCATGGAGCTTCTCCTTCAATCACATGTCATTTATTTCCCATGTTTGCTGTTGATCGGTTTTTGAGCCAATCTGCTGCAAAATGTGGGAGAGAGAAAAAAATATATGTTCACAGGATGTGGACATTGCTGGTTAGATCGGCATTCATTGCCCATCGCTAATTACCTTCACATCGCCTAGGAGTCAGGCGCAGTGGGCAACATATGCTGGTTTCCCAGTGACACCCTATCAATGAACAATTGAACAAAAACATACTTTCAGAGGTGTACAAGTGGTCTTCACCAGTAGATAAACCAGTGATAGCAATTTGCTTCATCATTATGGCGGGTGGCGGGACAATAATTTGCCATGAGGAAATGAGAATGAATATAAATAGGTAACGAGAGTGAGCCAAAATGTGGCAGATGGACTTTAACGTAGATAAGTGTGACATCGTGCATTTTGGTTGGAAAAATGGCAAGGTGACTTATTGTCTAAATGGGGAGAGACTTCAGAGTGCTCCGGTGCAGAGGAATGTAAATGTCCTCGTTCAAGGGCCCCATAAAACGAGCATGTAGCTACAACAGATAGTAAAGGAGGTGAATGGAATGTTGGCACTTATAGCTAAAGGAATAGAATATAAAAGTAAGAAAGTATTGTTGCAACTAAATTAGGTGAGGCCGTACCTGGAGTATTGTGCACAGTTTTAGTCCCTTTATTTGAGGAAAGATAGAACATAGAACATTACAGCGCAGAACAGACCCTTCGGCCCTCGATGTTGCGCTGACCAATTAAGAAAAAGCAATGACCCTCTAACCAAAACCATTCCCTTTTCATCCATAAACCTATCTACTATAGAAAGTAGTATAGATGTAGGGGCGTTGGAAGCAGTTGAAAGGAGGTTCACTAGATTGATTCCAGAGGTAAGGGCTTTGTCGTATGAAGAGAGATTGAATAGTTTAGGCTCAGACCCTCTGGAATTTAGAAAAATAAGGGGAGATCAAATTGAAATATAGAAGATGGTAAAAGATGTGGAAAAATTAGTTTCCGCTGATGGGTCATGCTAGATAAGAAGTCCTCATCTTAGGAAAAGAGGTAGAACATAGAACATTACAGTGCAGTACAGCCCTTCGGCCCCCGATGTTGCGCCGACCAGTGGAATCAATTTAATGACCGTGTAATCTAATCTTTTCCAACGTTATCCATATGGGTATGCACTTACCATTTGAACGCCCTTAAAGTTGGCAAGTCCACAACTGCTGCAGGCAGGGCACTCCATGCCCTTACTTCCTTCTGAGTAAAGCACTACTTCTGACATCCGTCCTATAACCATCACTCCTCAATTTAAAACTATGTGTTAGCCAACACCATCCTATCTAACCCTCTGATCGTTGTGTCTGCCTCAATTAGGTCACTTCTCAACCACTGTCTCTCTAATGAAAATAATCTCAAGTCCCTTAGCCTTTCCTCATAAGACCTTCCCACCATACCAGATAACATCCTGGTAAACCTCTTCTACACCCTTTCCAATGCCTCCACATCTTTCTTATAATGTGACGACCAGGACTGTATGCAATACTCGAATTGTGGACGCACCAGAGTTTTGTATAGTTGCAACATGATCTCACAACTCCGATATTCAATCCTTCTACCAATAAAATCTAACACACCGTACGCCTTCTTAACAACTTTATCACTTGGGTGCCAACTTTCAGGGATCTATGCACATGTATACCGAGATCTCTCTGCTCTTCTACGCTACCAAAAGTCCTTCCATTAGTCCCATATTCTGGACTCCGTTACTCTTATCAAAGTGATTCACCTCACAGTTCGCTGCACTAAACTCCATTTGCCACCTCTCAGCCCAACTCTACAGTTTATCTATTTCCCTCTGCAAACTGTAACATATCATCCTCACTGTCTACAACTCCTCTGACTTTGGTGTCATCAGCAAATTTACTAAACCATCCTTCTACGGTCTCATCTAGGTCTTTTATTAAAAATGACAAACAGCAGTGGCCCCAAGACAGATTTTTGAGGCACACCACGAGAAAATGAACTCCAGGTTGAATATTTCCCCTCTAGCGTACCATGGAGATCCTTATCAAACGCTTTGCTAAAATCCACTTACAACATGTCAACTGCCTTACCCTTGTCTACCTCTTTGGTCACCTTCTCAAAGAACTCGAGAAGGATTGTGAGGTACGACCTACCCTTCACAAAACTGTGTTGACTATCCCTCATCAATTTATTTCTCTCCAGAAGATTATAAATCCTGTCTCTTATAATCCTTTCCAAAACTTTGCCCACAAAGTAAGTAAGGCTCACCGGTCGATAATTCCCAGGATGGTCTCTATTCCCCTTCTTGGACAAGGGGATAACATCTGCTATCCTCCAGTCTTCCAGCACTACACCTGTAGCCAATGACGACATGAAGATCAAAGCCAAAGCCTCTGCAATTTCCTCACTAGCCTCCCAAAGAATCCTAAGATAAATCCTATCCGCCAGGGCACTTATCTATTTTCATACTCTCAAGAATTGCTATCACCTCTTCCTTATGTACCTCATTGACTTTTTCCTGTGTGAATACTGACGAAAAATTTTCATTTAGTGCCTCTTCTATCTCTTTTGACTCCACACACAACTTTCCACTACCGTCCCTGACTGGCCTATTCTTGCCATAACCAAACATTTATACTTGGCATATCTATATAAAGTTTGAGCGTTCTCCTTGATCCTACCCGGAAAAGTATTCTCATGTCCTCTTCCAGCTCTTCTTAACAAAGAACAAAGATGGCTCGCCAATCGTTTCTCAAGGACAATTGGGAATGGGCTACAAGTGTTGGACTTCCCCATGACACCATCATCCCATGAAAAAATGAAGACCAGTGCTACCCACTGAAGGAATGAGTAAATGTGCCTGTGTGTAACTCAACTCAGTTACAGAGGAGAAACACAACAGCTGCAAGACAGCAACTAGAGTGACCATTGAGTAGGCCACATGAATTGTAAAGACAGATCTGTTGGAACCTTTCAATACGCCTACCAAGGGTCTCAAATTTCCTGGTGTTGTGCTCTGTGTAGTCTGGAGTTCGAGCGGAGAAGTTTATATCGCTAGAAAACTACAACTACCGGAAGCCTCCTAATGACGACTTCCGGTTTCTAGTTAGTTTAAATAAAAACGGCAAAAACTACTCCCGCTCGCTATTTTAAAAAACTACTTAACATTCGAACTTCACGCTTTCCCAAATCGCTCCCTCTCCGTGCTGCTCCAAGGGAACAATCTTTGAATGAAGTTTTGAATGAAGTGTGATGTAGTACGCTATTGACCAGATACTTCACGGACCATAGGCCCACGATCATGGGATATGTGTCAGGGGGGATAGAGATTAACTATTACAGATATGGTTTGATAGACTCTGACTCCACAGCTATTCAATATAATAAATATTACACCTTCTGCTCTCATTGCTTTTTCTGTGAATGTTCTCTGGAATTGTCAGTACATGAGACAAAGACATTGGAAATGTATTCACCTCATTCAGTGGAATATTTCTGATCTCACATTCCTGTTGAAAACCGAGTAATGTGGTGAAGGATTTTTTTAATAGTGTATCATCTCTGAATTTATTAAAAGCATATGCATAATAAGATGGCCGGCAAACAACAAATTATAATCCCGTGAAACCCAAGGAAGCAACCCAGCATGACAACCACCCCCATCCCCACACTTTCCGCTGAGCTAGAGGCAGCATCTTTTCCTCTCTTCTCTGGGAATTTCGATGACCGTGGTCTTGGATTTTGAGTCCTGGAAGGATCCGACCGACTGCGGGTCCTCTGCACAGACGCTGGAGATGTCCCTCTCATCATAGCTTCATGAGGTTCTTGAGCCACAGTCGGAGCGGAAGAGGACCCACTGCCCACACCAGGGCCATCCTGAGAGGGGCTTCCAGATACTGCAGGCAGTTAATGCTATATCCATTCAGGACAAACTGGATCCTCCCTGCTCAGCTGAGGAGTGAGAGGTCCTGACAGTGACCCCAGGCACATTTTCTCCGCTCGTCCCAGCCACTGCTTCACAGAGCTCATGGAAATGGTGATAACAAGCAGGTCTCTGTGTGTCTCCCTCTCACAACCCATCGCGTGTATGCCCCTTGTTAGACAACAAGGCGGACCAAAGTACCTGTAGGATAAAACAAATACATCAATATCATCGACTATTTAAACACTTCTCAGGAAACTCCAAAGGCTCATGATCCCTATTTTAAATCCCCATTCTGTTCATGTGCCCATCTAAGTATCTCTTAAATAACTCTAGAGTGCCTGCCTCCACCACTTTATTTGGCAGCGCGTTCCATACCCCCTACCACCCTCTGTGTGAAAAATCTCTCTCTAACGCTCACCTCGTCAGAACAGATCAGGTTATTGATCCTTTTGCCTCACTGCAGCCACACGCTGCCTGCTCTGGCCCTCGGCAGTTTCCATCCAGACTTGCTTGGGTTGATGTGACAGGTCTCTACCTTCACTCCTGAAGGAACAGAACCTCCCTCCAAACCGATATAGCCTTGAGTATTTCCAGGATAGTGTCAGCGAATTGGGTTTAATCTGCCCTCTGTCATTTCAGTCCTTTGTTCATTAACCAGGGCTCCTTCACTGCTCCCTTCAGAGAGTTTTAAAGTCTGCCTTTAAATCTGGTGCCAGCTTTCCCTGAATGGGGTCTTCCTCTGCAGTCAGTGGTTAAGCTCTGGAATAATACTTAGTGAGTTGCTCATTCAGAAAGTTAGCGCAGGTACAATGTACCACATGGTTCCTCCTGGTCTGCACCAACTGATTGATTCTGCCTGTGCTGCCTGAGTGAACGGGTTCCCCTAACCTGTTAGGTATTAGTGTGCCCGTTCTAGCTACGTGTGGAGGTGTGGAATTCGTTAGTTCATTTGGTTTAGTGTTTAGACTGTGATGTGGAATGATGCTAATGTTGAGGGTTTCGTCCTCATACAGGCATTGAGAGTTCATGGTGTCCCATCTCCTCCCATTACCCCAATTTACTAAGTTGTGTCCCTTAAGCACGTAACAAATTCTCTCTCTCTCTCTCTCTATTGAAGAGAAATATTAACATATTGAGGACAATGGCTACTAACACTGTCCTCACTGCAATATCACCAACTTCCAGTTGAAATATCGATACATTTCCAACTAATATCTTCACAGAGTTGTTACGGTGCACAGTGAGGCCATTTGGCCCATCGTGTCTGCACCAGCTCGCCAAATTAGCATGAGGAATTTGTGTCATTCTGCAGCCTTTTTCTCGTATCCTCGCTCATTGTTTATATTCAAATAATTATCTAATTCCTTTCTGAATGCTTTGATCCAGCCGACCTCCACCACACTTCTCAGCTGTAATTCCAGACTCGAACCACTGGCAGTGTGAAAAAGGTTTCTCTCTCATCATCTTCAACCCCACCACACACTCCATTCCTGAGCCACTGACCATCCCATGTCCCTCTCCGTGATTCAGGGTAAAGACATGGGAATCCTCTGCTCTTCCGTTTCACCATCATCTATTTTTTTGTCATTTAATCATTCCGGCACTCCAATTTTGTTCTTTCCGTGTCACCCGCCCATCCCCAGCTCACTGTCACTTCAAACAAATTAATTCACTGCTACTTCCAAGTTCTAATTTTAACTAATTGAATTGAAACTGAATCTGTTTCTGTCTTCACAGATATTACCTGACCTGATGAGAATTTCCAACGTATTTATTCATATTTCAGATTTACAGCATTAAAATAATTTTGCCTACTGTATGAGCTGAAGTTGTGTTTCTGAATGCCTGCACTGTACATTATTATTGTTAAAGATCTCATCCTTAAAAACACTGGGAAATTACCCTAATTTCTGTTATATTTTTCTCTCCATTCTCCAGTCTCTGTGATAACGATCTGACTGATTCTTGTGCCGAGGACCTGACCTCTGCTCTCAGTACAAACCGCTCACTGATAGATCTGAATCTGAGTGAGAATGAACTGGGAGATTCAGGAGTGAAACGGCTGTCTGTGGCTCTGAGGAATCCGGACTGTAAAATACAGAAACTGGGGTAAGTAGCAGGCAGTGTGAGATTGTGTCTATAATAACTGAATATTCAACAAGATAGTTTGATTGCCAGTATTTCTATAAAAGCACTGCCTGTTACTATTGGTGTCAGTCACAAATAAGGATTTTTTTTCCTCTGACTCCTGCTGTTTCTCTCTCTGATTCCTGAGCAATGGGATGTCAGTCCCACAGATCCTTATGTCGAGGGTATGGGTGAATAATGTTATGGTTCACCCTCTGAGGTTCTCTCCTCCTCCTCAGATGTACACGGCTCTCCCCGGACACAGCACCCATTGATTTGTGAAAGGGGGAGAGTGAATAGATGACAGTAAATGGAGGACAGGGCATGGTGATGGAGTCTCACTGTTAGTAACAGATGGCAGTACAGTAACGAGAGGTGAACTTAGATCCAATGATCAAGATGCAGAATCAGTTTGGGTAGAGATAAAGAATTAGCAAAGTTAAATGATCGCTTGTGGGAATAATTTTCTCGCCCCTAACAATATTCACAATTCCTGACACAGTACACAGGAAAAATAATGGGGACTTGTAAAAACATCCTGCAATAATCATGGGCGATTTTAATCTTCATATGCAAAGAAGAGCAAAGAACCATACAACACAGTAACAGGCCCATAGGCCCACCAAGCCTAACTGCTAATACTTCTTCAGACCCAGTACTTACCGCTTATTTGCAGTTTCTATTCCTCTGTTCATCTCCTGTTCCTGTGACTATAAAGATGCATATTGGACATTGGTAACGTTCCTGCTTCCACCACCTCCATTGGCAGTGTATTCAAGGCACTCACCTCTGTCTGGGTGGCAACTTATTCCACAATCTCCCAAACTTTGCTCATCACGTCTTCATCCTGTGGCCTCTTGTAGTTGACCATTCCACACTGGGAAAAACTCTCTGACTATCTACCACTTTGATGCCTCTCATTGTTGTGAATTTCTCTATCATTTCACGGTTTCATCTCCCTTTTTCATTGAAAAATAATCCGAGATTATCCAAAATTTCCTCATACCTTAACCCTCCTTGATCAAACAACTTTCTGGTAAACCTCTTTGCACTCTTTTGAAAGCATCCACATCCCTCTGAAAATGTGGCGAACAAACTGCAAGCAAGATTGGAAATGTGGCCTTATTAAAATTTCATATGATTGCTAGATAATTTGGCAACTTTTATTCTTGGTGCTGCATTCGATAAAGACAAGCATGCTGTGTGCCTTTTTGACCACCTTCTCAACCTGTGTTGTCACTTTCAGTGATCTGTGCACTTTTACACTCAGATCCCTCTGTTGTGATGGGTACTTACATTTACTGTCTAATTTGCTTCTGAATTAGATTGCCAAAAGTTGAATAGAAGTTTAGTGCATTCAAATGTTCGTTGGATAGGCGTATGAATGATATTGGAATAATTTAGGTTAGAGGGTCCGCTGGCGCAACATCGAGGGCCTGTACTGTGCTGTAATGTTCTATGTTCTATGTTCTATACTTCCAAGTCAGAGTGACGAAGGATGAGCAGTGACGTGATTTAAATGGATTTCAGCAAGGTGTTTGATAAGGCCCCTCGTGCAATACTTCTTGAGAAAGTGAGAGAGCATGGGGTGCAAGGGACTATTGCCTTCTGAATCCAAAACTGGCTTGCCCGCAGAAGGCAGAGAGTGGTTGTGGATGGGTCTTTTTCTGCATGGAGATCAGTCACCAGTGGAGTACCCCAGGGGTCTGTTCAGGGACCCTTGCTGTTTGTAATTTTTATAAATGATCTGGATGAGGAAGTGGAGGGATGGGTTGGTAAGTTTGCTGGCGACACAAAGGTTAGTCGTGTTATGGATAGTCTGGAGGGATGTCAGAAGTAGCTAGAAAGGATGCAAGACTGGGTGGGGAAGTGGCAGATGGAGTTCAGTCCAGATAAATGTGTCCATTTTGGCAGGTCAAATGGTTAAAGGAGTATAATACCAAGCCCCGGAGTTTTAGCAGCGTAGACGATTAGAAGGATTTGGAGGTCTAGAGGACTCTGAAATCGGTCACACAGATAGAGGATCTGGTTAAGAATGTGCATGGTGTACTGGCTTTCATCAATCGAGGGAATGAGTTTAGGAGTCGGGAGATAATGTTGCAGATTTATAAGACCCTAATCACACCCACTTGGAGTACTGTGCTCAGTTCTGGTCGCCTCATTGCAGGAGGGATGTGGAAGATATTGAAAGTGTGCAGAAGCGATTTGCAAGGATGTTGGCCGGATTGGGTGGCATGCCTTATGAGGATAGGCTGAGGGAGCTCGGTTTTTTTCTCCTTGGAGAGACGAAGGCTGAGAGGTGACCTGATAGAAGTTTATAAAATATTGAGAGATATAGATCGGGTGAACTCTCAGATGTATTTTTCCCCCAGGACTGGAATGGTTGCTATGAGGGGGCATAGGTTTATAATGCTGTGGAGTAGGTACAGAGGAGACTCAGAGGGTGGTGAGTGAGTGGAATCGGCTGCCGTCAGTGGTGTTGGAGGCAAATTCGATAGGGTATTTTAAGAGACTTCTGGATGAATACATGGGACTTAATAGAATTGAGGGTAAGCCTGGTAGGTAGAGATTTGATTGACACAACTTGTAGGCTGTAGTTTTTCTATTTTCTCTGTTCTATCCCTGCACTTTCCGCGGGGCTGTAGGCAACATCTTCACCACTCTCCTCTGATAATTTTGATGACCATAGAGCATAGAACAATACAGCACAAACAGGCCCTTCGGCCCACGAGTTGCGCCGATCCACAGACCTATCTATAACCCCCTATTCTATTCTTTTCCATATACTCATCCAGAAGTCTCTTAAAAGACCCCAGTGAGTTTGCCTCAACAACCTCCGACGGCAGTCGGTTCCATTCACTCACCACCTCTGAGTGAAAAACCTACCCTGACATCTCCTTTGTATTTGCTTCCCTGCACCTTAAATCTGTGTCCTCTCGTAGTGACCATTTCAGCTCGGGGAAATACTCTCTGAGAGTCCACCCTATCTATTCCTCTCAACATTTTATAAACCTCTATCAGGTTGCCTCTCAACCTACGTCTCTCCAGTGAGAAGAGTCACAGCTCCCTCAACCTATCTTCATAAGGCCTGCCTCCCAATCTAGGCAGCATCCTTGTAAATCTCTCTGAACTCTTTCAATAGCCTCTACATCCTTCCTATAATGAGGCGACCAGAACTGCGCACAATATTCCAACTGGGGTCTGACAAGAGTCTTATAGAGCTGCATCATTACCTCCTGACTCCTAAACTCTATTCCTCGATTAATGAAGGCCAGTACACCGTACGCCTTCTTGACCACTTCCTCCACCTGCGAGGCCGATTTAAGAGTCCTATGGACCCGGACCCCGAGATCCTTCTGCTCTACAACACAGCTAAGACTCCTACCCTTTATATTGTACTCCTTCATCCCATTATTCCTGCCAAAATGGACCACTACACATTTATCTGTGTTGAAGTCCATCTGCCACTTCTCTGCCCAGTCTTGCATCCTGTCTATGTCCCACTGCAACTTTTGGCATCCCTCCAGACCATCCACAACACCACCGATCTTTGTATCGTCGGCAAACTTGCTAACCTATCCCTCCACTTCCTCATCCAGGTCATTTATGAAAATGACAAACAGCAGGGGTCCCAGAACAGATCCCTGGGACACTCCACTGGTTACCGACCTCCATGCAGAACAAGACCCATCCACAACCACTCTCTGCTTCTGCCGGCAAGCCAGTTCTGGATCCACGAGGCCAAAGCCCCTTGGATCCCATGCCCTCTCACCTTCTCCAGAAGCCTTGCATGTGGGACCTTATCAAACGCCTTACTAAAGTCCATGTACACTACGTCTACCGCCCTTCCTTCGTCAATGTGTTCAGTCACATTTTCGAAGAACTCAACTAGGCTTGTAAGGCATGACCTGCCCTTGACAAAACCATGCTGACTATTTCTAATCAGTCCAAACTTCTCCAAATGTTCATATATCTTATCCCTCAGAAGCCTCTCCATCAGCTTACCAACCACTGAAGTCAAACTCAGCGGTCGGTAATTTCCTGGACTCTCCCTGTTCCCTTAAAGATAGGAACTACATCCACAATCCTCCGTAACCTCGCCCGTTTCCATGGACGATGCAAAGATCATCTCCAGGGGCTCTGCAACCACTTCTCTCACCTCCCACAATAACCTGGGGTACATCCATCCGGTCCCAGCGACTTGTCTATCTTGATAGAATTTAACAGTATAACACATCCTCTTTCCTAAACATCCACATACTCAATCTTTTCCGTATGCCTCAAACCTGCAGTGCAATCTCCCTGTTCACTTTCCACCGTGAATACCGAGGCAAAGCTCTCGTTAAGCACCCCTACCATGGTTTTTGTCCTCGGATTTCCTGAGTCCTGGAATGATGTGGCCAACAATGGGTCCTCTGCACAGATGTTGAATTTGGCTCCATCATCATACCTTTTTAATGTGTTTGTATCACATTTGGAGCAGAAAATGACCCATTGCCCACACCAGGGGCATCCTGAGAGGAACTTCCAAATGCTGCAGTCAGTTGCTCCTCTATCCATTCAGGACAAACTGGACCCTCCCTGCTCAGCTGGGAAGTCCTGGGAGTGACTCCAGGCACATTTTCCCATCCCTTCCGCAGTCCGTGTTCCCCAGAGCTCATGGAGGTGCTGAGAACATGCAGCTCATGTGTATTTCCTGTGGGTGACAGGCTGGATGTGACTCTCCATGAAGGTCACCAATCTCTCTATGGAGGATGCTATTTGTGCTCATACCTGAGACATGGTAACACTGCTGGCCTGGATAGACTCCTCCATCCTTTGTGTATGGATACACACAGCCTTTGGAAACTCCACCGGATGTTAAAATACCTTACGCTGCAGCTCCAGTATCTGCTGCATTGTTAAAGATTCCAGTCACATTTCACATTCCACAAGCTGGTTCTGACCCCTCGCCTCAAGATTGTGAGTTGCTGCTTCCATCCCCTCCCCCACCCAGTTGCTGCTCGGGTTTGTGTGTGCTGTTCTGTCCTGCTAAATTGTAAACCCTTTGCTACTCGTGTGAGACATTCTCTGCTCTGGCAGACGTTATGGAGAATAATATGACCATCCATCCGCTGACGACACCTCCTCATCTTTGAAGATGCAGGGGTGTCTCCTTCTCACCGCGGATGTTGTTTTGTGTGAGAGTGAAGATTGTTAGAGGGTAATGCACATTCCAACATGTCCTGGAGACTGTTCCTAACCCAGAGCTTCATGTGACCAATGGTGAACACACAAGCACCAGGTTTTGGACTCAGCAGCAGAGTCTCTCCTGTGCCCATCACTCAGCCGCTCACTCTCTCTGGATCCACAACCCATCTCACCATCAGCGGTGCCCACCCAGCCTCCAGGTCTCCCAGCTCCAGCACTTCATCTTCCATTGGTAATAAGGAATGCACAATCCAGACACTCTCACTCTTGGCTCCTTCTCTGACACTGTGTGCTCTCTTCTACAAGCACTTAAATTTCCATTGTTACTCACCCATCAAAGACACAGACAAGTCTATGGTGCTGTCAGACTGCCCATCACCTCTACAAAGAGGAAGGACAATCGACAAGTATGCAACAGCCACCGAGGAATGACGCTGCTCTCTGTCACAGAAAAATCCTCGCAAGAATCCTGATAAATCGTCTGTTCACTTATCTGGAGCTGGACCTGATTCCAGAGTCACAGTGTGGCTTCCACAAAGGTCGTGGGACGACTGACGTGATATTTGCTTTGTGCCAATTTCAGGAGAAGCGTCAGGAGCAGAATCGCGAGCTCTGCACAACGTTTGGTGACCTCGTGAAAGCTTTCGATATTGTAAGACAATAAGGCCTGTGGAGGATCATGTCAAAGTTCGGCTGCCCCCCCTCCCCCAAATTCATTCAGATGGTATGTAGTTCCAAGACGGCATGATGACCAGAGTACTGGATGGCGGAGAATCCTCTGAGGCATTCCCGGTCACCAATGGCGTCAAACAGGTCTGTGTGCTCGCACCAACACTCTTCAGCATGATGTTTACAGCCATGCTGAATGATGCCTTCCAGGACAGCGTCACTGGAATCAGCCTCAAGTACAAAGTGGATGGGAAACTCTTCAACCTGAGGAGACTTCAAGCTATTACCAAAGTGAAGGAGGCTTTTCTGAGAGATTTCCTCTTTGACTGCTCCCTGTATGCTGGCTCAGAGCCAGAGATGCAAATCAGTACAGACAAATTTTCCACAGCTTGTGACAACTCTGGACTCACCATCAACATTAAGACCAAAGTCATGCACCAGCCTGCTCCTCATGCATCGTACACAGAACCCATAATCACAATCAAAGGGCAGAAACTACAGACAGTGGACCAGTTCAATTATCTTAGCAACATCCTCTACCAAGCAGTGACTATTGATACAGAAGTTAACTCCAGAATAGCGAAGGCAAGTTCTGCTTTCGGTAGCCTGTGTTCCACTGTATGGCAACATCAAGGAATCAGCCCAACAACAAAACTGAAGGTCCACAGCGGGATGTATTCATCACCCTCCTGTATGCTGGTGAAACGTGGACTGTTTATCGAAGGGATGCAAGACACTCAATCATTTCCACATGACTTGTCTTTCAAGAATATTACGCATCCGATGGCAAGACAAATTACCAGACACTGAAGCTCTCTCAAGAGCAAGCCTACCATCAGTCCACACACTGCTGATGAGAGCGCAGGCCCGGTGGGCAGGTCATTTCATCCGTATGTCAGATGAGTGCATACCCATACGGTGCATACCCGTTCCTTTTTTGGGGAAACACTGTGCTGGAAGACACTCGCATGGAGCACAGTAGAAATGTTTCAAGGCCTCCCTGAAGTGAATTGATATTGACATGACGTGGGAAAAACTGGCACAAAGCCACCCTACCTGGCGCTGCCTCATCCACAAAGGCTGTCAAGCTTACAAAACAAGGTGTGTTGCTGAAGCACAATTTAAGTGCGAGCTGCTCACTCCAGAGCCACCAGTGCAACAATACAGTGTCTGTACAAGTCTGTCCAATATGTGCCAGGACATTCCGTGCCCGAATTGGCCTGATCAGTCATCTTCGGACACACTGCAACCAACAAAATGACTAATGATGTCGAAGGCTTCATCGCTGACAATGGACAAACAGCAGATATTAATATACCCGTTCTGGCTCTGTGAGGAGTTAGTTGGTTGATTTGGTTTGGTGTTCAGAGTATGTTGCAGAATGATGCTAATGTTTAGGGTTTGGTCCTCATATCAGCTGTGGGGTTCATGGAATTACATCTCTTTCCATTGTTGTATGTTTACTAAGTTTTGTCTCTGACGTTACATGTAACAAATTGTCTCTTTCTTTCGGAGAGAAATACCAAGAACGAAGAAAAAAAAAAGCAGCATAGGAACAGGCCTTTCGGCCCTATGTTCTATGTTATTTAATTATTTACTGATCATGTTGCCCGACTTAACTAAAACTCCCTACCCTTTAGGGGACCATATTCCTCTATTCCCATCTATTCGTATACTTATCAAGACGCCTGTTAAAAATCACCACCAGAACCGATTCCACTACCTTCCCTGACAATGGATTCCAGACACCTACTACTCCCTGTGTAAAAAAAATCAGCTTCGTATATCATCTTTATTCCTTGCCCCGCGCACCTTAAACATATGTCCCCTAGTAAGTGACTGTCCCACTTTGGGAAAAAAGCTTCTGATTATCCACTCTTGTAGACTTCTTATAGACTTCTCCCCTCAGCCTGCATTCCTCCAGTGAGAACAAACCAAATTTTTCCAACATCTCCTCATAGTTAATGCCTTCCATACCAGGTAACATACTGGTAAATCTTTCCTGTACCCTCTCCAATCCTCTATATCCTTCTGGTAGTGTGGCAACGAAAACTGAATACCAGTGCAGCCTAACTAAGGTTCTATAAGGCGCAGCAAATTATAATAATTGCTAATAATTAAATTCAATGCCCTGGCTAATGATGGCAAGCATGCCTTCTCGAGTCCCTTCTCCACCTGCATTGCACTGACCTGTGTACCTGTACACCCAGATCCTTCTGCCTATCAGTATGAACATTGTATTGAGGGCTGTGGCTACTAACATTGTCCACACTGTCACCAACATCCAATTGAAATATCGATACATTTCCAACCATTATCTTCACAGAATTGTTATGGTGCACAATGAGGCCATTGGGCCCATCATGTATGCACCAGCTCACCAAATTAGCATTAGGAATTTGTGTCATTCTCCAGCCTTTTTCTCATATCCTCGCTGATTGTTAATATTCAAAAAATCATTGAATTCCTTTATGACTGCCTCGAATCAGCCTACCTCCACCATACACTTCCCGGCTGGAATTCCAGACCCAAACCACTGGCAGCGTGAAAAAGGTTTCTCTCTCTCATCGTCTTCAACCCCACCACACACTCCATTCCTGAGCCACTGACCATCCCATGTCCCTCCCTGTGACTCAGGGTAAGGACATAGGGATCGTGTGCTCTTCCCTTTCCCCATCATCCTTTTTGTCATTTAATCACTCCGACATTTCCATTTTGTTCTTTCCTTGTCACCCGCTCATACCCAGCTTCCTGTCAGTAAAAACAAGTTAATTCACTGTTATTTCAAATTACTAAGTTTAGTTATTTGAACTGAAACTAAATCTATTTCTCTCTTCACAGATATTGCCTGACCTGCTGAGAGTTTCCAACATATTTTATTCATATTTCAGATTTACAGCATTAATAGTATTTTGCCTTCTCTATGAACTGAAGTTGTGTTTCTTGAATGACCAACGCTGTACATTATTATTTTAATGATCTTATTCTTAAAAACAGTGTCGATTTACCCTAATCCTTGATTTTTTTTTCTCTCTCTCTCTGATCTCCAGCCTGAATTACAACACTCTCTCAGATTCTTGTGCCGAGGACCTGGCCTCTGCTCTCAGTACAAACCGCTCACTGATAGATCTGAATCTGGGTTACAATGAACTGGGAGATTCAGGAGTGAAACTGCTGTCTGTGGCTCTGAGGAATCCGGACTGTAAAATACAGAAACTGCAGTAAGTAGCAGGCTGTGAGAGATCGTGTTGATAATAACTGAATATTCAACAATATAATTTGATCACTGGTATTTGTATTTAAAAAAAACTCCCGATTCCTGTTGGTGTCAGTTATGAATAAGGAAAACTGTTTTTCCTCTGATTCCTTTGCTTTCTCTCTGATCCCTGAACAATGGGATGTCAGTCCCACAGACCTTTATGCTGAGAGAATGGGCTAAAATGCTATGTTTCACCCTCTGAGGTACTCTCCTCCTCCTCAGATGTTCACAGCTCTCCCCGGACACAACATCCATTGATTTGTGAAAGGGGGAGAGTGAATAGATGACAGTAAATGGAGGACAGGGCATGGTGATGGAGTCTCACTGTTAGTAACAGATGGCAGTACAGTAACGAGAGGTGAACTTAGTTCCAATGATCAAGATGCAGAATCAGTTTGGCTAGAGATAAAGAATTAGCAATGTTAAAAAATCGCTTGTGGGAATCATTTAATCGCCACTAACAATATTCAGAATCCCTGACCAAGAATACAGGAAAAATAATGGGGTTTTGTAAAAACACACTGCAATAATCCCGAGGGATTTCAATCTTCATATACAAAGAAGAAGAACCACACAACACAATAACAGACTCTTCGGCCCAACAAGCCTAATTCCTAATCCTTATTCACACTCAGTACTTACTGTCCATACGTGGTTTCCATTGCTTTGGTTCGTCTCTTCTTCATGTGTCAATACTTTGCGTCGGTATTCAGGAAGGAGAAGGGCTTGTTGACAGCTCCTGTCTCTGATGGAGCTGTGGACCAGTTGAGGGAAATATCCATACCGAGGGAGGAAGTGTTAGAGCATTCAAACTGATAAATCTCCGGGGCCTGATGGCATTTATCCTAGACTGCTTAGGGAGGTGTGAGGTGAAATTGCTGGGCCTCTGACGCAAATCTTTGTCTCTTCCTTGGACACAGGGGAGGTCCCAGAGGATTGGAGAATATCTAATGTTGTACCGTTGTTTACAAAGGGTAGTAGGGATAGCCCTGGAAATTATAGGCCGGTGAGTTTGACATCAGTGGTAGGGAAGCTGTTGGAGGGAATTCTTGGAGATAGGATGTATAGGCACTTAGAGTGTTGCGATTCGATTAGGGATATGCGGCATGGCTTTGTTAAAGGGAGGTCGTGCCTTACGAATCTGGCAGAATGTTTTGAGGAGGTGACGAAAACAGTCGACGAAGGGCGAGCCGTTGATGTCGTCTATGTGGATTTCAGTAAGGCGTTTGACAAATTCCCTAATGGGAGGTTAGTTGAAAAGGTCAAGGTTAATGGGATACAAGGACAGGTAGCTAGATGGATAAGTAACTGGCTTAGTAATAGTAATAGGCCAATAGCGGACTCAATGAGACAGCTAATGAACAAGAAAGGCCAACAGAGGGATCCGCAGTGCAGCAACCAAAGAGGAATGAATCCAATTGGACTCCTCCAGAAGGCCGTTGCCCCCAACTGGACATGTATGCCCAAGCCATCAGGAGGTGTGTGAACACCAGTTTCATCAACGGCACTTACAAGACAGTCCCGAACATCACCCAAGCACAAAGCAAGGCCATCCGTGCTCTCAAGACCAACCGCAACATTGTCATCAAACCAGCAGACAAAGGAGGCGCCACCATCACACTGAACAGAACGGACTACTGTGAAGAAGTGTACCGACAACTAAACAATGTGAAACATTACAGACAGTTACCAGCAGATCTGACCAAAGAACACATTCGTCAACTCAACACTCTGATCAAAACCTTTGATCCGGACCTTCAGAACACCCTCCGGGCTCTCATTCCACCAACTCCCCGCATTGGAGATTTCTACTGCCTCCCAAAGATACACAAGGCAAACATACCCGGCAGTCCCATCGTATCGGGCAATGGGACCCTGTGTGAGAACCTCTCCTGCTATATCAAGGGCATCCTGAAACCCATTGTACAAAGAATCCCCAGATTTTGTCTTGACACTACGGACTTCCTACAGAAACTCAGCACACATGGAGCAGTAGAACCAGGGACACTCCTTGTCACACTGGATGTCTCGGCGCTCTACACCAACATCCCCCACGACAATGGTATTGCTGCAACTGCCTCAGTACTCAATGCCAACAACTGCCACTTTCCGGATGCAATTTTGCAACTCATCCGCTTCATCGTTTGATAAGGTGGCCCATGGAAGACTTCTACAGAAAATGCAGATGTGTGGAATAGAGGGTGATTTAGCTAATTGGATTAGGGTTCTTGTTCTATGTTCTATCTTGCACCACAATGTCTTCACCTTCAACAATCAGCTTTTCATCCAGGCACATGGAACAGCCATGGGGACCAAATTTGCACCTAAGTATGCCAACACCTTCATGCACAGGTTCGAACAAGACTTCTTCACCACTCGAGATCTTCAACCAAGGTTGTATACTAGATACATTGATGACATTTTTTTTCCTTTGGACCCATGGTGAACAATCATTGAAACAACTGTATGATGATATCAACAAGTTCCATCCCACCATCAGACTCACCATGGACTATTCTCCAGAATCAGTTGCATTCTTGGACACACGCATCTCCATCAAGGACGGCCACCTCAGCACCTCACTGTACCGCAAACTGACAGACAACCTCACAATGCTCCACTTCTCCAGCTTCCACCCTAGACATGTTAAGGAAGCCATTCCTTATGGACAAGCCCTCCGTATACACAGAATTTGATCAGATGAGGAGGGTCGTGACAGACACCTCCAGACGCTGAAGGATGCCCTCGTGAGAACAGGATATGGCGCTCGACTCATCGACCGACAGTTCCGACGTGCCACAGTGATAAACTGCACAGATCTCCTCAGAAGACAAACACGGGACACGGTGGACAGAGTACCCTTTGTTGTCCAGTACTTCCCCGGAGCGGAGAAGCTACGACATCTTCTCCGGAGTCTTCAACATATCGTTGATAACGATGAACATCTCGCTAGAGCCATCCCCACCCCCCACTTCTTGCTCTCAGACAACCGCGCAACCTCAAACGGATCATTGTTCGCAGCAAACTACCCAACCTTCAGGAGAACAGTGACCACAATACCACACAACCCTGCCACAGCAACCTCTGCAAGTACATGCAGATCATAGACATGGAAACGAAAAAAAACATTTTTTTTTTTCCCCAATCAAGTGAGGATACCACATCACCAGGTACACGGTACATACTCTTGCAACTCGGCAACGTTGTCTAACCAATCCGTGCAAGATAAGGATGTCCCGAAAGCATGGTAATGTGGGGAAGACCATGGAGCCACTACGAAAAGCGGATGATATAGCATCGCTCCTCAACAATCACCAGGCAAAAACAGTTCCTATCCTGTGGGCGACACTTCAGCAGTCATGGGCATTCGGCCTCCGACCTGCGGGTAAATGTTCTTCAAGGGGGCCTTCGGGACACACGACAGCACACAGTCGCTGAGCAGAGACTGATAGCCAAGTTCCGCACACCTGAGGACGGTCTTAATAGGGATCTTGGCTTCATGACACACTATCTGTAACCCCCGTAACTTGCCTGGAGTAGCAAAAAACCTCATTTACTGTGCTGTCTGGAGAAAATACACAATTCTCTAACCAACGCTCAGGATTCCCTTCACACACATTGTTAGCCACTTTAACACTTGAATAGCAGGTTAGATGTAAGGATTCGCATTCTAATCAGCAATCTATGACTGCCTGTGTTGGTATGAGTGCTATTGCAGACCAGAACACTGCATTTGCCTGACGAAGGCACATAGTGTCGAAAGCTCACGAATTTACTGTCAAATAAATTGGTTGGATTTAAAATTGGTGTTGTGAAACTTTACTTAGTAATAGGAGACAGAGATTAAAAGTGGAAGGGTGTTTCCCTAGCTGGAGGTCGGTCACTAGTGGTGTGCCACAGGGCTCGGTACTGGGACCTCTTCTATTTGTAATATATATAAATGACTTGGAAGAAGGAATAAGTGGAGAGATCAGCAAGTTTGAAGACGATACAAAGATTGCTGGATTTGTGGATAGTAAGGAGAATTGTCAAGCGATACAGCAGGACATAGATAGGCTGGTAGCTTGGGCAGATAGATGGCAGATGGAATTCAATCCTGATAAATGTAAGGTGATGCATTTCGGGAGAAAAAATGCAAGGGGGAGGTATAAGATAAAGGGTAGAACTATTAAGAGTATAGAAATACAGAGGGACCTTGGGTGCAGGTGAACAAGTCTCTGAAGGTGGCAGAGCAGGTAGAGGAGGTTGTGAAGAAATCATATGGTATGCTAGCCTTTATAGGAAGAGCTGGCCTTTAATGTTGCAGTTGTAGAAACGTTAGTTAGACCTCATTTGGAATACTGCATCCAGTTCTGGTCGCCTTATTACTGGAAGGACGTGGAGACTCTGGAGAGAGTGCAAGAGGAGGTTTACTAGGATGCTGCCTGGTATGGAAGGTCTGAATTACGAGGAGGGGTTAGGCAAATTGGGTCTGTTTTCCTCAGAAAGACGTAGACTTACAGGAGATCTAATAGAGGTGTACAAGATTATGAGGGGAATAGATAGAGTAAACAGGGTTAAGCTTTTTCCTAGGATGGACTCAAATAGCACGAGGGGTCACGGGCTTAGGGTGAGGGGGGGGTGGTAAGGTACAATTTGGATGCTAGACGGAGTATTTTCACACAAAGGGTGATGGGGGTATGGAATGCACTGCCAAGTAAAGTGGCGGAGGCAGTCACTCTGGAGTTATTTCAGAGATACTTAGATGGGCACATGAACAGAATGGGATTGGAGGGGTATAGAAAACTGATTTAAAATAAGGATCATGAGCCTTGGGAGTCCCTGGGAAGTATATAAATCGTCGATGATATTGATGTATTTTTTTTTATCCTATAGGTACTTTGGTCCGCCTCACTGTCTAACAAAGGGCGTACACGCGATGGGTTGTGGGAGGGCTGCTCTTGGATTTTTTTTATCGGAGAGTATCCTAGTGCTCTCCAGGTCAACCGTTAGTGTACGGTTAACCTGGACAACACGATGAGCAACACGACAGCTCAGTGACTATCGCTGTACTGTGCAGATACATGGATTTGGTCCTGTGTCTGTGGGAGTTTGCTCATTCTCCGTGTGCTTGCATGGGTTTTCTCCGGTGCTCCAGTTTCCTCCCACATCCCAAAGATGTGCTTTTAAGCTGATTGGCAGAACAAATTCTCCCTAAATTGTCTCAAATTTGGTTTCAATCCATAGACCTATAAACACAGACAGGGATCACGGGCAGAAGTGACATCGAGGTGGCGGCGCGAGCTCATTGGGTCGAAGGGCCTGTTTCCCGTGCTGTTTTGTTCTTTGTTTTCATTGTTCTTTGTTCTTTGTCTATTGAGATACACCTTGAACATTGGTAACTTGCCTATTTCCACCACCTCCATTGGCAGCGCATTCCACACATCCACCACCCTCTGTGTGAAAACTTATCCCACACATCTCTCCAATATTTGCCCCTCACATCTTAATTCTGTGTCGTCTTCAAGTTGACTATTTCACACTGGCAAAAAGTCTCTGACTATCCACCACGTCGATGCCTCTCATTATTTGTGTATATTTCTGGCAGGACGCCACTTTGTCTCCCTTTTTGTAGTGAAAAGAATCCGTGTTTATCCAACCTCTTCTCATTCCTCAACTCTCCTTGATGAGGCAACATTCTAGTAAACCTTCTTTGCACTGTCTCCAAAGCATTCACATCCTTCTGATAGTGTGGCGAACAGGATTGCAGCAGTATTACTAATGTGACCTTAGTAAAGTTTCATATGACTTGTTGTGCAACTTGCCAAATTTTATTACTCAATATTGCAGTTGTGTGCCTCCTTACCACCACATCCACTTGTGTTGCCACTTTCAAACCCAGATCCCTCTACAGATCAACGCTCTGATGGATTCTTCCATTTACTGTATATTTCACTTCTGAATTAGGTTTTTTGCAAGAATTAGATTGTCAAAAGTTGAACCGAAGTTTCGTTCACAGAATGGATTCAAGCAATTTCCTGGAGCATTAGTTCCAATGTCAAAAAGGAACCAAGCTGGTTTGAAACATGTGATATGAAAACTCCACACACAATCGTCCAAAGCTGGAATGAATCTGGGACCCGATGCTGTGAGGCAGCAGTGCCAAGCCCGGTGCCATATCTTCACTTCATCTCATACACTCTTTGAATTAGCAACAGCGGGAACACTTCTGCAGCTGTTTTTCAAATGAAAGGAATCTAATTTTGTTGGAAACGCCAGACATTTGCACATCATCATGTCTTTAACAGACATCCCTGGAAGTGGCAATACAGTTGGATGAGATGGTCAAGAAGGCACACAATATGCTTGTGTTCATCGACCGCACATGGAATTGTGCATAATATATCAGCATGGATTGAGAAGAGGTTAATGCACAGATTAATGCACTTTAATGTGGTCAAGAAGGAGTATGGTGTACTGGCCTTCATTAATCGAAGAATTGAGTTTAGGACTCGGGAGGAAATGCTGCAACTTTATAAGACCCTTGTCAGACCCCACTTGGAGTACTCTGCGCAGTTCTGGTCCCCTCAATATAGGAAGGATGTGGAAGCTATTTAAAGAGTGCAGAGGAGATTTACAAGGATGTTGCCTGGATTGGGAGGCATGCCTTATGAAGATAGGTTGAGGGAGCTGGGACACTTCTCACTGGAGAGACGAAGGTTGAGAGGTGATCTGATAGAGGTTTATAAAATGTTGAGAGGAATAGATAGGGTGGATTCTCAGAGACTATTTTCCCAAGCTGAAATGGTCGCCATGAGTGGACACAGATTTTAAGGTGCAGGGAAGCAAGTACAGAAGAGATGTTAGGGGTAAGTTTTTCACTCAGAGAATGGTGAGTGAATGGAATCGGCTGCCATCGGTGGTGGTGGAGGCGAACTCGCTTTTTAAAGACTTTTAAAAGACTTCTGGATGAGTATATGGGAACTAATGGGATTGGGGGTTATAGATAGGTCTGTGGCTTGGTAGGTATAGATGTGATCGGCGCATCTTGTGGGCTGAAGGGCCTGTTTGTGCTGTAGTGTTTTATGTTCTATGTTCTATAAAAATGAGTTGGAATAAATAGATTATTTTTAGGTTGACAACCTGTAACAAATGGAGTTCCGCAGGGACTCAGTTTTTGGGTCTCAGTTATTCACAATTTGTATCAATGATATGGATGTGGGGATCAAATTTCCAAATTTATGATTAATAGAAAACTATATGGAAATCTGAATTGTGATAGGATGCAACGATGCTTCAAAGAGATGTGGAGAGTCTCGGGGAATGGCTAAATGTTTGCCAGGTAAACTACAGTGCATAAAAATGTGAAGTTATCCAATTCGCCAAGGAGAGAAGAA
The DNA here is from genome assembly GCA_024679065.1 of Sphyrna mokarran. NCBI lineage: Eukaryota > Metazoa > Chordata > Chondrichthyes > Carcharhiniformes > Carcharhinidae > Sphyrna > Sphyrna mokarran. Next base: position 15,953,702 of record JAGIQG010000038.1, on the reverse strand, counting down.
AACAGAAGTTAAGGCAACTCCAAAAATGTTTTGATATCTTATTCAAGAGGCACTGAAAGCTGAGATGAAAGCAGTTAAGATAACAAATGGTATGTTAGGCATTATTCAAAGAGAATTTGAGTTGAGGAAAAATGTATCTTCCTGCAATTATATGTGGCCTTGCTGAGATCCTCAGCAAGTACACAGTTTTTGTGCACGGTTTTTCTCTCCTGATCGAAGCGAAGATGTAATTCCTATGTAAAGAAGGTTCACTAAAATAGGTCCAGGGGCAGGTGGGTTGGCTTCTGAGGAATAAAAATACGACATTTTCAGGCCTTTCGAAGAATGACAGCTGAATTTATTCAAACGTACACTATTTTACAGGACTCAATAGGTCAGATGTGGAAAGGATGTTTCCCCTTGCTGGAGGGTCTGAAACCTGGGACACAGTCTGACAATAAGAAACAATTATTTAGGACGGAGATGAGGAGTGTTTGTTTTCCATTAGAATTCCTTTGAATCTTTGGAGATTTTTTTTCCCAGAGAGCTGCGGGGAACATTCACTTACTTTATTTCTACTGATTAAAACCATCAAGAAATGCAGAAATAATGCTGGAAATGGTTTTGAAGTAAAAGATCAGCCATGATCACATTCAATGATGGAGCGGATTTTGAAGGACTGAATGGCTCATTCCTGCTACTGTTTTTTTATTTTTTTTTATTGCAACAGGAATGGAATGTAAGTGTAGAGAAGTTTTGTTGCAGTTTTAGATAACCTGCGTTAGAACACAACTGGAGAAATGTGTATAGGGTGGGCTGTTTACATAAGAAAGGATAGAATTGTACTAGAACAAGTTCAGAGGAAGTTCACTCGACTGATTCTGGGGATGGAGATATTTATTTATTGAGGAAAATTTGAGCAGATTGGAGGAATGTCTACAAAGTTCAAATGATTAAAAGGTGATCATATTCAGACAAATAATATCCTGAGGGGAGGAGACAGGGTGGTAGGCGAGAAGCTGTTTCTTTTTGTAAGAGACACTAGAACAAGGGGACAGATTTTAAAAGGTAATTGTCAGCCGTTTAAGACTGAGATGAGGAGAAATTGATGGTATTAGATGGTCGCTGGTCAGTTTAATTCTCTTCCCTGGAGATTAGTGGCGGCAGAGGAATTCTTAGGAATTGTGTCACTCTTTAGAGTGATTGTTGCGGATTGTGTCGCTATTTAGAGTCATTCTTGAAGATTTTGTCAGTACTTAGAGTTATCCTTGGAGATAGTGTCATTATTTAGAGTGAATCTTGGGAATTGTGCCAGAATTTAGAATGATCGTTGGAGATTGTGTCAGTATTTAATGTAATCCTCGGAGATAGCATCACTAATTAGAGCGAACATTTGAGAATGTGTCACGAATTACAGTAATCCTTGAGGATTGTATCAATATTTCGACTGAACCTTGGGGATTGTGTCAACATTTCCAGTGATCTTTGGGGATTGTGTCACTATTTAGAGTGAGCATTAGTAATTTTGCCATATTTAGTTTGAGTCTTGGTGATTATGTCACTATTTAGAGTGATCCTTGCGGAATCTATCAATATTTCATCGAACATATGAAACACAAACAGGCCCTTCGGCCCACAGGTTGTGCTGATCATATCTATACTTACCAGGCCATAGAACTATCTGTAGCTCCCAATCCCATTAAATCCCATGTACTCATCCAGAATTCTCTTAAAAGACCCCAGCGAGTTTGCCTCTACCACCACTGACGGCAACCAATTGTATTCGCTCACCACCCTCGCACTTCGAGTATTGTGTACAGTTCTGGTCCCCACATGATAAGAAAGATGTGGAGGCATTGGAGAGGGTGCAGAGGAGGTTTACTAAGATGTTGCCTGGTATGGAGGGCAGGTCTTATGAAGAGAGGCTGAGGGATTTGAGGTTGTTTTCGTTAGAAAGAAGGCGGCTAAGAGGAGACCTTATTGAAACATACAAGATGATTAGAGGTTTAGATAGGGCGGACAGTGATAACCTTTTTCCTAGGATGGAGAAAGATAGCACAAGGGGACATAGCTTTAAATTAAGGGGTGGTAGTTATAGGATGAATGTCAGAGGTAGGTTCTTTACCCAGAGAGTGGTAAGGGCATGGAATACCCTGCCTGCTGTAGTTGTAGTTGCGCCAAGTTTGGTGGCGTTTAAGAAGTTAGTGGATACGTTTATGGACGAAAAGGAATGGTTTAGGTTAGAAGGTCATTGCTTTTTCCTAACTGGTCGGCGCAACATCGAAGGCCGAAGTGCCTGTTCTGCGCTGTAATGTTCTATGTTCTATACTATTTGCTTTCTTTACTGCATGCTGCACCTGCATCCATCCCTTCAGTGAATGGTGTACGAGGACACCCAGGTCTCGTTGCATATTTCCTTCTCCTAATTTATAGCCATTCAGATAATAATCTGTCGATGCAGACGTTTTTTAAACCAGCAAATAAGGCAGTGAATATTGGACAACAAAAAACACCTTTGCATGAATACATCATATCCCCATGTCTCCACTGAGAGAAACAATTATACTCTATACCTTCTCTTCATAATTTCACAGATCTCTCTCAAGTCATTGTCATGCCTTCCTTGTTCCTTGGAAAGTAAGTATTTCTTATCCAATCTTGCCTCTTAGTTACACTTTTATGCATTCCTTCCATGGAATCATAGAATCCCTACTGGGAAAAAGGAAACTATTGGCACATACAGTCTGAACAAACCAGAATCCCATCCAAACCAATCCTGTAACCCTGCATATTTACCCTGTTGAGGAGCAGAAGAGCCTTGGGGTTCGGGTCCACCGGGCTCTGTAATTGGCCTCATAAGTGGAGGATGTAGTGAAGAAGATATCTGGTGTACTGACCTTCATTAATCGAGAGATTAATTTTAGGAGTCGGGAGGTAATGCTGCAACTTTATAAGACCCTTGTCAGACCCCATTTGGAGTACTTTGTGCAGTTCTGGTCACCTTATTACAAGAAGGATGTGGAAGCTATTGAGAGGGTGCAGAGGAGATTTACAAGGATGTTGCCTTGATTGGGAGATATGACTTATGATGATAGGTTGAGGGAGCACGGTCACTTCTCCCTGGAGAGACAAAGGTTGAGAGGCGATCTGATAGAGTTTTATAAGATGTTGAAAGGTATAGATAGGGTGGATTCTCGGAGGCTATTTCCCAGGGCTGAAATGGTCACTACGAGAGGACACAGGTTGAACGTGTTAGGGGAAGCAGATACAGAGGGGATGTTACGGGTAAGTTTTTTTCACTCAGAAGGTGATGAGTGAGCGGAATCGGCTGCTATCAGTGGTGGAAGAGACGAACGAGTTTGGTTTTTTTAAGAGACTTCTCGACGAGTACATGGGATTTAATGGGATTGAGGGTTATAGATAGGCCAAGTAGGTAGGGATATGATCAGACCAAATTGTGGCCGAAGGGCCAGTTTGTGCTGTAGTGTTGGGTATTCTATGTTCTAATCCCCCTGACAGTAGGGTCTATTTAGTATGGTCAATGCACCAAAAAAAATATTTTTGGTGTTTCAGTGGAAACTGGAACACCCGGAGGAAACCCATGGAGACATGAACAGAATGTGCAAATTCATACAGATCATGACCCAAGGTTGGAATTGAACCTGGGTCCCTGGCGCTGTGAGGCAGCAGTGGTAACTATTGCGCCGCTGTACCATCCTCAATCTCTCACAGACACCTCTAATCATTCCCCATCCGGCCAAGTCAAACTAATCTCCCCTATCTGACCCCTTCAAAGGGGTCTGCCTGGGCTAGACAGAGCAGCTAGCCTTCGTGCCCCCATCCCTGGGAGAGTGGCAAGATGAACCCTTTACTCTCAGCCTGACGCATCATATCCCCAAGGCCTTTGAGGGACTCTTCCTATGCAACCTGTCAACAGCTAAGGAGTAAATGGTCTCAAGAACAACCTCCTCAACTCCCCTTGCATGAGCAAGGCATCAAACATGGGTATGAGAACAAGTGGGCAGTGCCATAGTCACTGCCAAGGCTCATGGCCTGTGGGGGACCTGAGCAGGCACGGGTCTGAACAGTGAGGGAGATGAACAAAATTTCTTAGATGGGAGTGGAACTGAGTAGGGTGTCAAAGTGGGGATCTGAGGGTGGAGGCAGGTGAGTGAGGAGTCTGAGGTAGAAGGACAGAGTGTAGATCGAGCGGGTGGGGTTCTGAAGGTGGACAGGGCTGATTGTGGTGGCTGAGAGTGAAAGAGGCTGAGTGGGTGCTTGAGGGAGAAGGGGGCTTCGAGAGTATTATTGTTATTGCTACAGGCTCGATGGACCAAATAACTTCATCCTGCACTGTGGAGATTCTATGATTCTATGATATAAGCATGGATTGCTTTGATAAACATGAGATAGAATTGTTCTATTCCACCCTCTATGATTCCTTGGCAAGTGAGACACAGACCATGTAATAGGTTTGGTAACCTCAGGTGGGATTTTCTGGCATTGGAACGAATAAAGCTGGAAAATCATAGGATCATCGAGGTTTTTCAACACAGAAACACGCCCTTCTGCCCAACTTGTCCGTGCTGCCCTTTTGCTTCTACTACTAAGCTCGTGCCAATTGCCAGCTATCGGCCCATATTCTCTATTTTATCAATTGGAACTGTCTTAAAGCTTCTTCAAATACAAAATCATATCTGCCTTTACTACCTCTGGCTTGTTCCAGACACTCACCAACCTCTGTGTGAAGTATTTGCCTCTCTGGACTCTTTTGTATCTCCTCCCTTACCTCACACCCATGTCCGTCAGATTCCCCTACCTTTTGGGAAAATATATTGACTACCTAATTGACCTGTGCCCCTCATCATTTTATAGACCTCTATAAAATCACCCCTAACCTCCAGGAAATAGTTCTAGTCTGTCTTGCCTCTCCTTCCAACACAAACCACCAAGAATCCAGTACCATCCCAGTAAATGTTTTCTGCACTCTTTCTAGTTTATTGATATTCTTTCCATAAAAGGGAGAACAGATCTGTACACAGTATTCCATGTATGGCCTTACCAAAATCTTGTGAGATTCAACAAGACGTCCCAACTCTTGTATTCAATGTTCTGACCGATGAAACCAAGCATGTTAAATGTCTTCTTCAACACTCTATCAGCCTGTGACTCCACTTTCAAGAAGCTATAAAGCTCTACTTTTTTGTTCTGTAACGCTGCAATATGCCCTATCATAAACTAAGACAGTCCTGCTCTGGTACAATCTAATAAAATGCACTCCCTCACATTTATCTCAATTAAACTCCATCTGCCATTCACTGGCTCAATTGCCCAATTGACAAAGATCCCGTTACAATCCAAGATACCCTTCTTCACTCTTCAATGTGCGAGCAATCTAGTGGTATCTGTAAAATTACCCACCATGCCTCCTAAATTCTCATTCAGGTCACTAATTTAAATGGAAAATGATAGTGGATCCACGCATGGAGTTGGAAATGACAAGTTATTTTCTCCAACATTATGGATTTAAATGTTCTCCATTTTGTTTACCCATAGAACATAGAACATAGAACATAGAACATTACAGCACAGAACAGGCCCTTCGGCCTTCGATGTTGCGCCGACCAATATAAAAAGCAATGCCCCTCCAAACTAAACCATTCCCTTCTCTTCCATATACTTATCAAATAACCTCTTAAACGCCACCAAACTTGGCGCATCTACAACTGCTGCAGGCAGGGCATTCCACTCCCGAACCACCCTTTGGTTAAAGAACCTGCCTCTGATATCCGTCCTATAACTATCACCCCTTAATTTAAAGCTGTGTCCCCTCGTGCTAGCTTTTTCCATCCTAGGAAAAAGGCTATCACTGTCCACCCTATCTAAACCTCTAATCATCTTATATGTTTCGATCAGGTCCCCTCTTAGCCTCCTCCTTTCTAACGAAAACAACCTCAAATCCCTCAGCCTCTCCTCATAAGACCTGCCCTCCATACCAGGCAACATCCTGGTAAACCTCCTCTGTACCCTCTCCAATGCCTCCACATCTTTCTTATAATGTGGGGACCAGAACTGCACACAATACTCCAAGTGCGGCCGCACTAGAGTTTTGTACAGTTGCAACATGACGTTGCGGCTCCGAAATTCAATCCCTCTACCAATAAAAGCCAAGACTCCATATGCCTTCCTAACAACCTTCTCGACCTGACTGCCTACTTTCAGGGATCTATGCACATACACACCAAGATCCCTCTGTTCATCTAGACTACTAAGAATCCTACCATTTGCCCTATACTCTACACATTTATTATTTCTGCCATAGTGCATTACCTCACACTTTTCCACATTAAACTCCATTTGCCACCTCTCGGCCCAGCTCTGCAACTTGTCCAAGTCCCTCTGCAAACTATAACACCCCTCTTCACTATCTACCACTCCACCGACTTTAGTGTCATCTGCAAATTTACTAATCCAACCTTCAATACCCTCATCCAGATCATTTATAAAAATTACAAACAGCAGGGGCCCCAAAACAGACCCCTGAGGTACACCACTTGTCACCAAACTCCAAGATGAATATCTCCCATCAACCACCACCCTCTGTCTTCTATCTGCTAGCCAATTCCTAACCCAATTAGCTAAATCACCCTCTATCCCATACATCTGCATTTTCTGTAGAAGTCTTCCATGGGCCACCTTATCAAACGCCTTACTAAAGTCCATATATACTACATCAACCGCCTTACCCCCATCCACCTCTTTGGTCACTTTCTCAAAAAACTCAATGAGGTTAGTAAGGCATGACCTACCCTTCACGAAACCATGCTGACTATCCCCAATCAATTCATTACTCTCTAAATAACTATAAATCCTATCCCTAATAATTCTCTCTAATACCTTGCCCACAACAGTCCTCCGGAACCACACCCGTAACCAACGAGATTCCTCGATTAATGAAGGCCAGTACACTGTACGCTTTCTTGACCACTTCCTCCACCTGCGAGGCCTATTTAAGAGTCCTATGGACCCGGACTCCAAGATCCTTCTGCTCTACAACACAGCTAAGACTCCTACCCTTCTATTGTACTCCTTCATCCCATTATTCCTGCCAAAATGGACCACTAAGCATATATCCACGTTGAAGTCCATCTGCCACTTCTCCGCCCAGTCTTGCATCCTGTCTATGTCCCGCTGCAACTTTTGGCTTCGCTCCAAACCATCCACAACACCACCAACCTTTGTATCGTCGACGAACTTACTAACCCATTCCTCCACTTCCTCATCCAGGTCATTTATGAAAATGACAAACAGCAGGGGTCCCAGAACAGATCCCTGGGGCACTCCACTGGTTACCGACCTCCATGCCGAACAAGACCCATCCACAACCACTCTCTGCCTTCTGCCGGCAAGTCAGTTCTGGATCCACGAGGCCAAAACCCCTTGGATCCCATGCCCTCTCACCTTCTCCAGAAGCCTTGCATGTGGGACCTTATCAAACGCCATACTAAAGTCCATGTACACTACATCCACCGCCCTTCTTTCGTCAATGTGTTCAGTCACATTTTCGAAGAACTCAACTAGGCTCGTAAGGCATGACCTACTCTTGACAAAACCATGCTGACTATTTCTAATCAGTCCAAACTTCTCCAAATGTTCATGTATCTTGTCCCTCAGAAGCCTCTCCATCAGCTTACCAACCACTGAAGTCAGACTCACCGGTCAGTAATTTCCTGGACTATCTCTGTTCCCTTTCTTAAAGATAGAAACCACATCTGCAATCCTCCAATCCTCCGGAACCTCTCCCGTTTCCATGGACGATGCAAATATCATTGGCAGGGGCACTGCAACCACTTCCCTCACCTCCCACAATAACCTGGTCCTGGCGACTTGTCTATCTTGATAGAATTTAACAGGTCTAACACATCCTCTTTCCTAACATCCACATGCTCAATCTTTTCTGTATGCCTCAAACCTGGAATGCAATCCCCCAGTTCACTTTTCACCGTGAATACCGAGGCAAAGTACTCATTAAGTACCTCTGCCATTTCTTCCAGATTCACACAGACCTTCCCCCTTCACCTTTATAGGCCCTATCCCTTCTCTTCTCATCCTTTTACTTTTCATATATTTGTAGAAGGCCTTGGGATTCTCCTTAATCTTACCTGCCAAGGCCTTCTCATGACCTCTTCTGGCTCTTCTAATTTCCTTTTTAATTCCTTTCTAAACACCTTACACTCCTCTAGATCCCTAACATCCTCTAGCTCTCTGAGCCTTTTATATACCATTTTTTTCTTCCCAACTAGGTTCACCACTACCTTCGTGCACCACAGTTCCCATGTCCTACCAGAACCTCCTTGACTCCTCGGAACGTTGTCTTGCAGTGCCCCAGACAAACATTCTTTGAAAATCTGCCACTTTCCTTCTGTACTCTTCCCCAAGAACACCTCCTTCCAGTTTATGCGTCCAATTACCTGCCTAATGTTTTCATATTTCCCCTTACTCCAGACATGCACCTTCCTAGCCTGCCTGATCCTATCTCTTTCCATCGCTATCATGAAAGAGATAGAATTATGATCTCCATTCCCAAGATGCTCACCTACCGTGAGATCCGACACCTGCCCTGGCTCATTAGCAAGCACCAGGTCAAGTACAGCCTCTCCTCTCGTAGGCTTTTCCACGTACTTTGTTACGAGTGTCCCCTGTCAATTAGGAGTGCTCCTGTCAATTAGGAGTGCCCCTGTCGATGAGGAACTCCCTCTATTATTAGTTCGCCATGTCAATTAGGAGATGCCTCTGTCAATTAGTCGCGTCCCAGTCAATTAGGACTGTCCCTGTTAATTAGAAGTGCCAATTTTAAATTAGGGTGCCTCCTATCAACTGGGGACAGTCCCTGGGAAGATTAGCCATGATGAAGGGTTATGTTTGTGATGTATTCTAGGTATAAAGTTCATTATATTTCCCTCCTTCATGGTATAAAATGCATTAACCCTTTTCCGACTTCATTCCTACTTGGTAGGGGGCACACTTAATTGACATGTGCACTTCTAATTTACAGGGGGCACTTCTAATTGACAGGGACTCCGAATTGACAGGGGACACTCCTAATTGAGAAGGGACATCCCTAATTGACAGGGACACTGCTAATTGACAGGGGCAGTACTAATTGACAGAGGGACACTCCTAATTGACAGGGGGGACACTCCCGGTTGTCAGGAACACTTCTGGGTGAGTTTTGGACACTCATAAGTGTAATAGTCGCTGCACCAAATCCAAACGAAGGATCGAGATAAGAGAGCTCCAAATCGATAAACCAAATTCAGAAATCACTCTGCATAGAAACATGCTGTATATTTTTTTAACACTTAAACTCATTCCGATTACAAACGATGTTCTTCCAGGCCTGGAACAAGACTGTGTGATCAACAGAAATGGTCAGTGAGCTCTGAGTCAGGACCTGAATATAGATTTTTTAAAAAACAGAGCAGGGTTCATATTCTGCAATGGCTTGTACATCCGGCAGTAATGATGCATGGAACATCTAATTTAGTTTAAAGAATCAATGTGTGTCACTTCAATTCATTTTTCTCAGTCACCACATTCTACTCCGCTCAGTCACTATATTCAATTTCTCTCCGTTACCGAATCCCACTGCTCCAGTCAATGCGTCCCAGTCACTCCATCCCCCTGCTCCCAGTCACTCCATCCCCCTGCTCCCAGTCACTCCATCCCCCTGCTCCCAGTCACTCATAGAACATAGAACATTACAGCACAGAACAGGCCCTTCGGCCTTCGATGTTGTGCCGACCAAAATAAAAAGCAATGCCCCTCCAAACTAAACCATTCCCTTCTCTTCCATATACTTATCAATTAACCTCTTAAACGCCACCAAACTTGGCGCATCTACGACAGCTGCAGGCAGGGCATTCCACTCCCTAATCACTCTTTGAGTAAAGAACCTACCTCTGATATCCGTCCTATAACTCATACCCCTTAATTTAAAGCTGTGTCCCCTCGTGCTAGCTTTCTCCATCCTAGGAAAAAGGCTATCACTGTCCACCCTATCTAAACCTCTAATCATCTTATATGCTTCAATAAGATCCCCTCTTAGCCGCCTCCTTTCTAACGAAAACAACCTCAAATCCTTCAACCTCTCTTCATAGACCTGCCCTCCATACCAGGCAACATCCTGGTAAACCTCCTCTGTACCCTCTCCAATGCCTCCACATCTTTCTTATAATGTGGGGACCAGAACTGCACACAATACTCCAAGTGCGGCCGCACTAGAGTTTTGTACAGTTGCAACATGATGCTGCGGCTCCTAAATTCAATCCCCCTGCCAATAAAAGCTAAGACTCCATATGCCTTCTTAACAACTTTATCCACTTGACTGCCTTGACTCCATCTCACTCCTCCCAGTCACTCCATCCCCCTGCTCCCAGTCACTCCATCCCACTCCTCCCACTCCATTCCACTGCTCCCAGTCACTCCATCCCCCTGCTCCCAGTCACTCCATCTCCTCCCAGTCACTCCATCCCATTGCTCCCAGTTACTCCATCCCGCTCCTCCCACTCCATTCCACTGCTCCCAGTCACTCCATCCCCCTGCTCGCAGTCACTCCATCCCCCTGCTCCCAGTCACTCCATCCCCCTGCTCCCAGTCACTCCAAACCCCTGCTCCCAGTCACTGCATCCCATTGCTCCCAGTCACTGTGTCCCCCTGCTCCCAGTCACTGCGTCCCACTGCTCCCAGTCACTGCGTCCCACTTCTCCCAGTCACCGCATCCCACTGCTCCCAGTCACTGCGTCCCCCTGCTCCCAGTCACTGCGTCCCACTGCTCCCAGTCACTGCGTCCCACTCCTCCCAGTCACTCCATCCAACTGCTCCCACACTGGAATCACATAGAGCACATTTGCCTGACTCCAGGTTATAACGGATCGCAGTAAAACCTTGAAAGGAGAATATATGGTTCACAATGTTTGGTAACCCTTCCTCTCACTTTACTTATTGAGTGCCCTGGTGTGCTATGAAATCATTATTTCATTGTGATGTACCAATTGACTAAATGATAAAGGTTTCCACTAAGTGATTAACATGAACGTCAGTCACAAAGAGTGCTTGTAATAATGAACTCTAAATCAATGGTCTCATGCTGCATTTCTTCCACACGGGAGTCTCTCATACGTTAAACAAGCTCCATTGTGTCACTCATCTGTCCATAGTCTTTGAACGTGGCCACTGATCTGCTTAGAGTAGAGAATTGCCTAATACAAGAGCAGATCATGTCGCCATTCTCCATTGGCAGTTGCATACTGAATGAACTTGTCTGAATGAATGAAGGTGAACATATTGATGTGAAGAAGCCTGTGCTTGGGGAAAGTGGATGATGGTGAATGTACAAAGATACTCATCCATTGATTCAACTACCTATCATTGGGAAAATTTCCTTAGTCCGCTGAGTATCTGTAGAATTGCTTTGAGAGGAAATGTCAACATCGAATACATTTGCTCTCTAAACTGGGAAAGAGTGACCACATAAATAAATGTGTTTGTGCAGCAATTTAAGTTGAGCATCGTACCTCCTATATCTTGTAATACATATGCAGAATCAGTGATGGAAAATAATCCTATGATCTTAACATATACAAATTGTGCGACATTGACAGACCACAGAAGAATGAATGTGCCGGATATTGTGAAGAGTAAAATCATAGATTTCCTTCTGCTCTCCATCTCTGGATCACTGTTGTTTCCATCCAGGCACTGAGCCTTCAGTACCTTGCGGACTCTGCTTGTTATTATAATATGTCGAGCAGTCAGAGCATTAATAAATAGAATTAAAGCAAATGGGAGCAATGGGGTTATAACCTTATCAAACTATTGGAATCCAACCCAAACAGGATCAGTAAAAGAGCTTAGCTTCGTCTGACAGCCCCACGGTACTTTTCTGTACGTGAATATATGTTCCTCTTTAAAGTAGAAGGGGATATTTTTTAAAAGGAACAGAATGCTGGTTGTTGCAAGAACCGAATTCGCAGTTTTCCCAGTGCAGTATTTTATTTTCAACTTCTGGGAACGAATGGCCACAAATCGATCGAAAGAAAACATTATGGTGAACCAAACAGAACATTCTGTGGTTGCACCCATGAGGACAGTCTTAACACTACACACAGGTGTGATGTACAGGAAGCTTATAGAGAAATAATATTCATTGATGGTGGTCAGTATAACCACAACAATAATAACAAGTAGATCAGCTGTTGCCATCGCGAGGAGGTAACGAGTTGTACAAATGGAGAGACCACAATTTCTTCGGGACAAAACCAGAATTCCCATTAAATTAGCTGTAAGACAGAGACGAGGGACTAATATACAGTATTATTTATAACACAATCAAACACAAAGGAAAGCTGTATTGCGCCAAACATGTGATGAATTAGGTCTGAGTCAGCATTCATTTTGTGAAAATCTCAACCATGACCCAATGTACATTCATTCCCAACCAACTAAAGGATTAAGATAGTTGTTCAACTTAACAGAAGTAGGTTGATTGTTTATTCAATACTTTCGGTGAGGTTGCATATCTGCTTTTTTTTCCCCTGAAGTTTTAAGTTACGTGTCACGTTTCTATTCTGAGCACGAGTATTCAGACACATTTTCCCCAGAAGTTGAATTGTGAAGGACTGTAATAATGTTACGTGTGTGTGAGTGTGTGTGTGTGTATGTGTGTGTGTGTGTGTTTGGTGTGTGTGTGTGTGTGTGTGTGTGTGTGTGTGTGTGTGTGTGTCTGTGTGTGTGTATGTGTGTTGTATGTGTGTGTGTTTGTGTGTGTCTGTGTGTATATGTGTGTGTGTCTGTGTGTGTGTGTGTGTGTCTGTGTGTGTGTTTGTATGTATGTGTGTGTGTGTGTGTGTGTGTGTGTGTTTGTATATGTGTGTGTGTGTGTCTGTGTGTGTGTGTATGTGTATGTGTGTGTGTATGTGCCTGTATGTGTGTGTGTGTGTGAGTGCATGTTGTGTTGTTTCTTTGTGTGTGTGTGTGTGTGTGTGTGTGTGTGTGTGTGTGTGTGTGTGTGTGTGTGTGTGTGTGTGTGTGTGTGTGTGTGTGTGTGTGTGTGTGTGTGTGTGTGTGTCTGTATGTGTGTGTCTGTGTGTGTGTGTGTGCGTTTCAGTCCAAACAGGAGATGAAACTAACATGAAAACATTCAGCAGAATGTCATAATAACATAAGAACAAAGAACAAAACAGCACGGGAAACAGGCCCTTCGGCCCAAGGCGCCACCTCTCCAATGTTCGCACCTCTACCTGCGATCCCTGTCCATGTTTATAGATTTATGGATTAAAAACTAAATTTGAGACAATTTAGGGAGAATTTGTTTTGCCAATTAGCCTAAGAGCACATCTTTGGGATGTGGGAGGAAACCGGAGCTCCCGGAGAAAACCCACGCAAGCACGGGGAGAATGCGCAAACTCCCACAGACATAGGCCCAAATCCATGTATCTGCACAGCACAGCGATAGTCACTGAGCTGTCGTGTTGCCCACCAAATGGTCCAGGTCAAGCATACACTAACGACGTGAAGCACTAGGATACTCTCGAAAAAAAAATCCAAGACCAGTCCTCTCACGGCCCATTGTGTGTCTGCCCCTCGTTAGACAACAAGGTGGACCAAATCATCTAGAACATAGAACATAGAACATTACAGCACAGAACAGGCCCTTCGGCCTTCGATGTTGCGCCGACCAATATAAAAAGCAATGCCCCTCCAAACTAAACCATTCCCTTCTCTTCCATATAATTATCAACTAACCTCTTAAACGCCACCAAACTTGGCGCATCTACAACAGCTGCAGGCAGGGCATTCCACTCCCTAACCACCTCTTTGGTAAAGAACCTACCTCTGATATCCGTCCTATAACTATCACCCCTTAACTTAAAGCTGTGTCCCCTCGTGCTAGCTTTCTCCATCCTAGGAAAAAGGCTATCACTGTCCACCCTATCTAAACCTCTAATCATCTTATATGTTTCGATTAGGTCCCCTCTTAGCCGCCTCCTTTCTAACGAAAACAACCTCAAATCCCTCAGCCTCTCTTCATAAGACCTGCCCTCCATACCAGGCAACATCCTAGTAAACCTCCTCTGTAGGATAAAATGTGTAGGATAAAAACAAGTACATCAATATCATCATCTATTTACACACTTCCCAGGGACTCCCAAGGCTCATGATCCCTATTTTAAATCAGTTTTCAATACCCCTCCATTCCCATTCTGTTCATGTGCCCATCTAAGTATTTCTTAAATAACTCCAGAGTACCTGCCTCCGCCACTTTACTTGGCAGTGCATTCCATAACCCCACCACCCTCTGTATGAAAAAACTTCTTCTCGCATCCAAATTATGCCTTACCCCCCTCACGCTAAGCGTGTGACGCCTCGTGCTATTCGAGTCCATCTTAGGAAAAAGCTTAATCCTGTTTACTCTAACTATACCCCTCATAATTTTGTACACCTCTATTAGATCTCCTCTAAGTCTACGTCTTTCTAAGGAAAACAGTCCCAATTTGCCTAATCTCTCCTCGTAACTCAGACCTCCCATACCAGGCAGCATCCTGGTAAACCTCCTCTGCACTCTCTCCAGACTCTCCACGTCCTTCCGGTAGTAAGGCGACCAGAACTGGATGCAGTATTCCAAATGAGGTCTAACCAACGTTTTATACAACTGCAACATTAAAGGCCAGCTCTTGTACTCTATACCCCTTCCTATAAAGGCAACATACTATATGCTTTCTTCACAACCTTCCCCACTTGCTCTGCCACCTTCAGAGACTTGTTCACCTGCACCCCCAGGTCCCTCTGCGTTTCTATACTCTTAATAGATCTACTCTTTATCATATACCTCCCCCTACATTCTTTCTCCCGAAATGCATCACCTCACATTTATCAGGATTGAATTCCATCTGCCATCTATCTGCCCAAGCTACCAGCCTATCTATGTCCTGCTGCATCGCCTGACAATGCTCCTCACTATCCGCAAGTCCAGCCATCTTTGTATCATCTGCAAACTTGCTGATCACTCCACTTACTCCCTCTTCCAAGTCATTTATATATATTACAAATAGAAGAGGTCCCAGTACCGAGCCCTGCGGCACACCACTAGTGACTGACCTCCAGCTAGAAAAACACCCTTCCACTACTACTCTCTGTCTCCTGTTACCAAGACAGTTACTTATCCATCTAGCTATCTGTCCTTGTATCCCATTAGCCTTGACCTTCTCAACTAACCTCCCATGAGGGACTTTGTCAAACGCCTTACTAAAATCTACATAGACAACATCAACGGCTCACCCTTCGTCCACTGTTTTCGTCACGTCCTCAAAAAATTCTACCAGTTTTGTAAGGCACGACCTCCCCTTAAAAATCCATGCTGCGTATCCCTCATCAGATCGCAACGCTCTAAGTGCCTGTACATCCTAACTCTAAGAATTCAAATGAAACAAGGAGATGGCAGAAGAATGAGAAATTCCTAGTTCTAGTTCGGTGAGCCGGAGAAGACACATTTAACTTCTTGGTGCTCTGCAATAATTCTGTGAAGATAATGTTGTAAATATATCAATATTTTAACTGGAAGCTGGTGATGTTGCAGTGTCAACAGGGTGAAGTAATTTAGCCAGTGTTCACTCTCTCAGGTAAAATCACAGAATTGTTACAGAGCAGAAGGAAACCATTCGGCCCATCCTATCTGCACTGGCTCTCTGAATGAGCAATCCACTGTCTTTCCCCCAAATTTTCTGCATAACCCTGCACAGAAAATTCTGTTCTCTCAGGACTGGAGAGCATCTGCCACATCAATCCAAGTATATTGGGTTGGAAATTGCTGGAGATCTGAGCAGTTGTGGGTTACGTGGTTGGTGAGGCAAAAGAATGAATAATTTGACAAGTTCTGACAAGGTGGTGAAGCATCCTATAGCATGTAATCTGACGCATATGGGGCTGAATGAGAATGAAATTGAAATTGTAGAAAGGTCATCCCCACACAGACACAGCAGCATCGACTGTCAGGGACAGGCCAGCCTCTCCCTGCAGCGTTCTGCTTAGTCAGATAACTCTTGCACTTTGAGAATGGAATGGTGACAGACTTTCCCTGTGTTGATAATGACGATCAGTCAGGTTGTCACCAGCAGAGGTTTGTGTCTTTAATGGAAGAGTAACAATGGAACTTTATGTGTCTGTGGAAGAGAGCACGAAATGTCAGGAAATGAAGGAGAAGACAGAAGAATGAGAAATTCCTAGTACTAGTTCGGTGAGCCAGAGAAGACACATTTAACATTAAAAATGGTGACAGCATCCAGATCTTGCCATCCTTACACCTAGGATTCACAGCGCTGGAACTGTGTAAACAGCAGACAGGGTGGGAAATCACTGATTGTGATATTTGTTGTGGAGCTGAGAGCGAGTGGTTAAATGGATGGGCACAGGAGACACTCTGTACCTGCAGCACCTGGGCAGGTGTGGGTTATATCGTTGCAGGAGGCAAAAGGATGAATAACTGGCTTTGTTCTGACAAGGTGGTGAATCATTTTATAACGTGAGGTCGAATCAGGGTAAATCCACCTGTTTGCCATCACTGGTAACATGGAACCAGTTGGAATGTACATATCATTACAAACTGTACCTTGAAGAAATATACTGAATATTGAAGGATATTAAATTTGATGACCAGCCATGAACAAAATGAATGGTGGAGCAGGCACAGAGGGCCGAATGGCCGATTCCTGCTTCTAGTTTCTCTGCAGGCTAAGTTGTTGGCACTATGCTATCTGTAGCTGGTTTCCTTTATTGTTACTAAAGCTGTATAATTGACATCATGTTGATTTTAATCTGAACTAATGCAGTGTTCTGTTGTAGACCTCAGGGATCAGAGAGAGAAGCAACAGGAGTCAGAGGAAAAACAGTTTCCCTTATTCATAACTAACACCAATAGTAATGGGCAGTATTTTTAAACAAATACCAATGGGCAAGTTATATTGTTGAATATTCGTTATTATAAGTACAATTTCTCACAGTCTGCTATTTACTGCAGTGTCTGTATTTTACAGTCTGGATTCCTCAGAGCCACAGAAGCCGTTTCATTCCTGAATCTCCCAGTTTATTGTAACCCAGATTCAGATCTATCAGTGAGCGGTTTGTACTGAGAGCAGAGGCCAGGTCCTAGGCACAAGAATCAATGAGATTATTACCATTCAGACTGGAGATCAGAGAGAGAAAAATAACAGGATTCAGGGTAAATCCACAATGTTTTTTAGGGAAGAGCACAGGATTCGCATCTCCTTACCCTGAGTCACAGGGAGGGACATGGGGTGGTCAGTGGCTCAGGAATGGAGTGTGTGGTGGGGTTGAAGATGATGAGAGAGAAATCTTTTTTACCCTGCCAGTGGTTTGGGTCTGGAATTATATTCTGGAAGTGTGTTGGAGGTAGGCTGCACTGAAGCAGTCAAAAAGGAATTAGATGATTATTTGAATATAAACAATGAGAGAGAATACGAGAAAAAGGCCGGAGAATGACACAAATTCCGAATGCTCATTTGGGGAGCTGGTGCAAACACGATGACAAATGGCCTGACCGTGCGCCGTAACAATTCTGTGGAGATAATGGTTGATATGTATCAATATTTCAATTGGAAGTTGGTGATGTTGCAGTGTGAACAGTGTTAGTAGCGCTAAACCTCAATGAAATGTTAGTATTTCTCTCCAATACAGAGAGACAATTTGTTATCTGTAGCTTCAGAGACACAACTTAGTAAACGTGGGGCATTGGGAGGAGGTGGGACTCCATGAACCCCACAGCTGGTACGAGGACCAAACCCTCAACGTTAACATCATTCTAAATCACATACCAGACACCAAACCAAATGAACTAACCAACTCCACACATAACCAGAACGGGCACATTAATATCTGACAGGTTAGGGGAATCTGTCCACTCAGAAGCACAGGCAGAATCACAGAATTGTTACAAAGCAGGAGCAGACCATTCGGCCCATCGTGCCTGCACTATTGTCTGAATGAACAATTCACTAAGTGTCATCCCCCCACCTTCCCCCCAAATCCCTGTGCATTCCAGAGCTTAACCACTCGCTGCAGAGGAAGATCCCATTCAGGCAAAGCTGGCACCAGATTTAAAGGCAGCCAGCAGCACTTTTAAAGGCTCTGAAGAGAGCAGTGAGGAAGCCCTGGTTAATGAACAAATGACTGAAATGGCAGAAGGCAGATTAAATGAGCTTAAAAAAAAGCATTAGGAGAGTTAGGAGGGGACGTGAGAAGTCCTTGGCTGTTCAGATCAAGGAAAACCCCAAGGTTTTTTACTCTGATGTGAGAAATAAAAGAATGCCCAGGGTGATGTTAGGGTCAGTCAAGGACAGTAATGGCAACTTGTGCACGGAGTCAGAAGAGATAGGTAAGGCGTTGAATGAATCTTTTCTTCAGTGTTCACCAAGGAGAGGGCCATGTTTTTGAGGATGAGTGTGTGATACAGGCTGGAGGAGGTAGATGTTCTGAGGGAAGAAAGTTTGAAAAACATGAGGGTGGATAATTCCCCTGGACCAGTTGGGATTATCCTAGAATTCTTTGGGAGGCAAGGGAGGAGATTACAAAGAGTTTGGCTTTGATCTTTGGGTCCTTACTGTCCACGGGAATACTGCCTGAGGACTGGAGAGTGGCAAATGTTGTTCCTCTGTTCAAGAAAGGAAATAGGAATGACCATTGTAATTATAGGCTGGTGAGTCTCACTTCGGTGGTCGGTAAATTAACGGAAAGGGTCCTGAGAAATAGGATTTATGACCATTTGGAAAGATACAGCTTAATCCGGGATAGTCAGCATAGATTTGTGAAGGGAAAGTCTTGCCTCACAAATTTGATTGAATTCTTTGAGGAGGTACGTATGTAGATGAAGATGGAGAAATTGATGTCATATACATGGATTTTATAAAGGCGTTTGATAACGTTCTCCATGGTCAGCTCATAAAGAGAGTAAGAAGGTGTGGGATAGAAGGAAATTTAACCGTTTGGATAAGTAACTGGCTGTATAATAGAAGACAAAGGATGGTGATTGATGGAAAATATTTAGCCTGGAGGCCAGTTAGCAGCACTGTACCACAGGGATCAGTGCTGGGTCCTCTGTTATTTATAATTTTTATCAATGACTTGGAGGAGGGGGCTGAAGAGTGGGTTAGTAAATTTGCTGATGACACTAAAATTGGTGGAGTAATGGATGAGGTGAAGGCTGTTGGCTGCAAAGAGACATTGGTAGAATGCAGAGCTGGGCCAAAAAGTGGCAGATGGAGTTTAACCCTAATAAGTGTGAGGTGATTCATTTTGGTAAGACAAATTTGAATGTGGATTACAGGGTCAACAACAGGGTTCCTTCGAATGTGGAGGAATACAGATTTTGGGGTTCATATCCACAGAACTCTGAAGGTTGTCACTTAAGTGGAAAGAAAACCGTGAAGAAGGCCGATAGTGTGTTAGCGTTTATTAACGAGGGTTTGAGTTAAGAGCTGTGGTATTATGCTGCGACTGTACAGGACGTTGGTGAGACTACATTTGGAATATTGTGTTCGGTTCTTGTTACCTCGCTATTGGAAAGATGAGGAAGCATTGGAGAGAGAGCAGAGGAGATTTACCAGGATGCTGCCTGGTTTGGAGGGTAGATCTTATGAGAAAAGGTTGAGGCAGCTGGGGCTTTTGTTTTTAGAGTGGAGGAGGATGAGAGGCGACTTAATGAGGTTTATAAAGAGAAGGATAGATAGAATGGATGTGCAGAGATTATTTCCTCGGGTGGGTGTAGCTGTTACTCTGGCGACATAATGGTAAGATTCATGGTGGGAGACATAGGAAGGATGCTCAAGGTACGTTCTTTACTCAGAGAGTGGTTGGGGTGTGGAATAGACTGCCTGCTGTGGAGTCGGGTACATTAGGAACTTTCAAGCTGTTACTGGATAGGCACTTGGAGCATATGATAGGGAGTGGAATAGCTCGATCTTGGTTCGGGCGAAGCTTGGCACAACATTGAGGGCTGAAGGGACTGTACTGTGCTATACTGTTCAATGTTCTATGGTCTAAACGCTGACACTTCCCTGGAAATTTTCAAGAGTATATCGGTCTTGAAGGGATGTTCTGTTCCCTCAGGACTGGAGAAGATCTGTCACATCAACCTAAGCCAGTCTGGATGGAAACTGTCGAGGGACAGAGCAGGCAGCACGTGGCTGCAGTGAGGCAAAAGGATCAATAACAAGGTGAGTGTTAAACTTACAGGCTGATATGTGAATAAGGATGAAAGAGAAATTGTGGAAAGGACATCTCCACCCAGACACTGGCAATGTCCAGACAGCAGCATCAATCTTCAGGAACATGTCAGTCTCTCTGTGAAGGGTTCCGGTCAGTCAGAGATAACTGCTGCACAGCCCACACTGAGTGACCATCCTGGTGGTCCCATGATGGACAGTCTGGCAGCACCATAGGCTTGTGTGTGTCTTCAATGGGTGAGTAACAATGGAAATGTATGCGATTGTAGAAGATGGCCCAGAGCGTCGGAGAAGGAGCCAAGAGTGACAGTGTCTGGATTGTGTCATCCTTACGCCAATGGAAGATGAAATGCTGGAGCTGGGAGACCTGGAGGCTGGATGGGCAATCACTGATGGTGAGATGGGCTGTGGATCCAGGGAAAGTGAGTGAATGGATGGGCACAGGAGAGACTCTGCTGCTGAGTCCAAAACTGGTGCTTGTGTGTTTACCATTGGTCACATTGAGCTCTGGGTTAGGAACAGTCTGCAGGACGTGTTGGAGTGTGTATTACCCTCTAACAATCTTCACTACCACACAAATCAACAACTGCGGGGAGCGGGAGACGGGTGTGCAGCTCTGAAGATGAGTGGGGAGGGGGGGTGTTGTCAGAGGATAGACAGTCACATTATTGCCCATACTGACCACCAGATCAGATACTGTCTCACACGATTAGCAAAGGGATTACAATCTGGCAGCACAGCACACACAAACCTGAGCAGCTGATGGAGGCAGTGATAGCTGAGTTCACTCACACTCTTGAGGGGAGAGGACAGAGCCAGCTTGTGGAAGGTGAAATGTGACTGAAATCTTTAACAATGCAGCAGATACTGGAGCTGCAGTGTAAGGTATTTTAACATCCGGTGGAGTTTTCAAAGGCTGTGTGTATCCGTACACAAAAGATGAAGGAGTCAATCCAGGCCAGCAGTGTGACCATGTCTCAGGTATGAGCACAAATAGTATCCTCCACAGAGAGATTGGTGACCTTCATGGACAGTCACATTCAGTCTATCACCCACAGGAAATACACATGAGCTACATGTTCTCACCACTCCATGTGGGTTTGGGGAACACGGGCTGTGGGAGGGATGGGAAAACATACCTGAAGTCACTGTCAGGACTTCCCAGCTGAGCAGGGAGGGTCCTGTTTGCCCTGAATGGATAGAGGAGCAGCTGCCTGCAGCATCTGGAGGCTCCTCTCAGGATGCCCCAATTGTAGGCAGTGGGTCCTCTCAGGATGCTCCGACTGTGATACAAACAACTTACCAAGCTATGATGATAGAGACAACTCCAGTATCTGTGCAGGGGCCGGATCCTTCCAGGACTCAGGAAATCCGAGGACAAAGGCCATGGTCATTGAAATTCCCAGAGGAGAGGGATAAAGATCCTGCCCATAGCTGACTGGAAAGTGCAGGGATGGGGTGGTTGTTATGGTGGGGTTGCTTCCTTGGGTTTCACAGGGTTATACTTTGTTGTTACTGGTCACTCTGTTGTGTTTTATTTTCAGTAAATTCAGACATGGAGCATCACTAAATAAATCCCTCACCATATTACTGGGTATTTAACAGTTCACTGGGAATGGGAGATGGGAAATACAGCACTGAATGAGGTCAATGCAATTCCAATGTCTTTAGTAGTAACGGCTCCAGGGAAATTATAAAACATTCACACAAACACAAAATGAATCAGCACTGAATACAGCAATAAATGTGTAGAGTATAGGGCTAATGGTAGGGCTCTTAATAGTGTTGAGGAACAGAAGGATCTTGGTGTATGTGTCAATAGATCCCTGAAAGTAGGCAGTCAAGTGGATAAAGTTGTTAAGAAGGCTTATGGAGTCTTAGCTTTTATTGGTAGGGGGATTGAATTTAGGAGCCGCAGCATCATGTTGCAGCTGTACAAAACTCTAGTGCGGCCGCACTTGGAGTATTGTGTGCAGTTCTGGTCGCCACATTATAAGAAAGATGTGGAGGCATTGGAGAGGGTACAGAGGAGGTTTACTAGGATGTTGCCTGGTATGGAGGGCAGGTCCTATGAAGAGAGGTTGAAGGATTTGAGGTTGTTTTCGTTAGAAAGGAGGCGGCTAAGGGGGGATCTTATTGAAGCATATAAGATGATTAGAGGTTTAGATAGGGTGGACAGTGATAGCCTTTTTCCTAGGATGGAGAAAGCTAGCACGAGGGGACACAGCTTTAAATTAAGGGGTATGAGTTATAGGACGGATATCAGAGGTAGGTTCTTTACTCAAAGAGTGATTAGGGAGTGAATGCCCTGCCTGCAGCTGTTGTAGATGCGCCAAGTTTGGTGGCGTTTAAGAGGTTAGTTGATAAGTATATGGAAGAGAAGGGAATGGTTTAGTTTGGAGGGGCATTGCTTTTTATTTTGGTCGGCACAACATCGAAGGCCGAAGGGCCTGTTCTGTGCTGTATTGTTCTATGTTCTATGTTCTATGAAGCATCTGATCAACATTGTATTACATCACACTTTGTTCAAAGCTTCTCCACTCTAACTCCACATTGTATAGAGACAGCACAACACCAGGATATTTGAGACCCTTGTTGTGTATAATGAATAGTTCCAAAAGATCTACCTTTAGAAACCCTCTGGCCTGCTCAATGGTCACTCTAGTTGCACTGTCACAGCTGTTGTGTTTCTCCTCTGTAACTGAGTTTCGGTTACACACAGGCACAATTACTCATTCCTTCAGTGGGTAGCGCTGGTCTTCATTTTTTCATGGGATGATGGTGTCACGGGGAATGCCATTCCCAACTGCCCTTGAGAAGGGGGTGCTGAATCATCTTCTTAAATTCTGCAGCCACTTGGTGCAATGCCATTCGGAAGGGACAGTCAGGATTATGATGCCACAGTAGTGATGCCAACACAATACTTTCCAAGTCAGCATGGTGTGTGGCTTGGAAAGGAATCTGAAGCTGGTTGGTGTTCCATTTCTCTGAAATCCTTGCCCATCTCGGTGATAATTAGTACATATTTGGAACATGCTGTCTCAGGAAATTTAGTGAGTTGCTACAATCCGCCTTGTATGTGGTACACACTGCTGGCACTGTGTGTCAGTGACGGAGAGAGTCAATGTTTAATTTGGTGGGTGGCCTGCTGATCCACTGAGCTCCTCTGACATGGGTGAGCTTCTTGAGTGTTTCAGAAGCTGCATTCCAGCAAGATGGGTGGATTCCATCACACTACTGACTTGTGTTCTGTTGATGGAGAAGAAGCATTTGGGAGACGAGTTCCTCATCTCCGAATTCCCAGGCTCTGATCTACCCTTAGAGCCACAATGTTTACAGTTCAGTGTCCGTTCAATGGTCCCAGTCCACCCCCACCACCCAGATGTTGATGGTGGAGGATTCTGCTATGGTGCTGTCATTCAATGTAAATGGAACATGGTTAAATTGCCTTCTGTTTGAGATGATCCTTGCCTGGCACACAATGTTACTTACTACGTATCATGTTAACTCGGAATGTTCTTTAGCCCTTCAGCCCCTAGCTCCGATGAAATGTCATCCAGACTCGAAGGGTTAGCTGTTCTCTCTCCACAGAAGCTGTCAGACATGCTGGGGTTTTCCAGCATTTTGTTTTGTTCAGGTCTTGCTATTTATGGACATGGACTGCTTCAGTCTCTGAGGAATTGTGAACAGTACTGAGCATTGTACAATCATTAGTGAGCATCCTCACTCTGACCTTACACTGGAAGGAAGGTAATTGATAAAGCAGTTGAAGGTGGTTGTGCTTCGGACACCCTGAGGAACTCCTGCAGTGAATATCATAAGGCACTGGAAGGATTTCACATTTTCTGATGATCAAGAGCAGACTGATGGAGTAATTCACCAGATTGGATTTGTCCTGCTTCGTTACACATTGTGGGATAGATCCAGTGTTGTAGCTGTATGGGAAGATCTTGGCTATGGGAATGGCTAGTAATGGAGCACAATTCTTCAGTACCATTGCTGGGTTACTGCCAGGCTGACAGATTTTGCAGTACGCAGTACCTTCAGTCATTTCTTTACCTCACATGCAGTGAATCAAATTGACAGCTGTAATGCTGGGGACCTCAGGAGGAGGCTGAGATTAATCATTCTACTCAGCACTTCTGGCTGAAGATGGCACTGATGCTCTGGGTTCCCTCATCAGTAACGATGGAATTCTTGCAGAATGTTTATAGAATCACAGAATTCCCACAGTGTCGAAAGAGGCTCTTTGGCCATCGAGTCTTCACCACTCTTTGAAAGAATATCATACCTATCTCTGTAACTTCACATATATGGCCCAATGATTCCCGACCTTCACACTCTGAGACACCTAGGGACAATTTAGCATAGCCAATCAACCAAACCTGCACATCTTTGGACTACAGGAGAAAATTGGAGCACCCAGAGGAAACCCATACAGACACAGGGAGAATGTGCAAACACCTGGAGGAGTCACATAAAGTCACCCAAGGCCAGAATTGAACTATGGTCCCTGGCGCTGTGAGGTTGCAGTGCTGACCACTGAGCCATTGTGTCACCTAATGTAACTGGCATGTCCAACATTTGTTCCATATCTAACACTATTTATGAGTGGATGTGGCAAGACTGCAGGTCTCTCACATGCTGCTTCCGCTCTCTGGTCTGGTGGCCGTGTGCTGGAGTTTCACCAGGTTCACATCTCATTTTTAGATAAACCCAAGTCTAATTTAGTAATATATGTAAAGACAATTAGTTGTAGTCACACAGTACAGGTTGCTGGGGAAAGCCACTGTCAGCTTCCTACAAATGAAAAGGTATAGTTCACCTCTCCTGCCTGTTTCCTGTCACTCAGATAACTTCATACCCCGGCTGCCTCTGTCTCTTTTATTTCATGGTCTCCAACTTTGCTCCCAAGCTTATTATGTGTTTACTAATAGTGGACTGTGTTTTTAATAACATGAATAGACATAAACATCTATAATCTGAATGACAAATTAAACTAAATTGAACATGCAACCCAACCATATCTGGTAATTCTATAAACATTTAATTGTTTTATCTATCTTTTTTATTCTCATGAATGGTTTTGAGAATAATTATAAATGATTGGTTAAATCTTTCACTCCTGAATCTCTCAGTTTATTGTAACTCAGGTTCAGGCACATCACTGACTGGTTTGTACTGGGAGCAGAGCTGAGAATATCTGAGGCTGTTACTCTCCAAACTGGAGATCAGAGAGAGGAAGATTTCAGGAATCAGAATGAATCCGTGGTGTTTAACATGAATACTGACAGGAATGATGTGGAATGGTTATTACTGACACTATTACTGACACTGATAATAATATACTGTGTTCGACATTCACTGATTATTAACACAATCTCACACAGTCTGATACTTACTCCAGTTTCTGTATTTTACATTCTGGATTCCTCAGAGCCGCAGACAATAGTTTCACTCCTGAATCTCTCACTTTATTGTTACCCAGACTAAATGGAGAAAGTGAGAAACACATTAAATTCAGATTAATGTACAGCAGAAAAAAAATAGTTGGGTCTATTTTTGTGCCAGAAAGTTAGCACCAGTGATGAACTGATTCCAGTTACTATACCTCACCCAACTTGATCTTTCTTGACACTAACTGTGACTGTAACACTATATTCTGGACCCTTTCCTTTCCTTCCCTATGTCCGGAATGCTTTGGCGCTAATAAATGTGATAATAATAAATCAAATAATATCAAACCCTTTCTGTTGAATTGAAAAGGCAATAGTCAGCATTGAAAAATGAACAATTCACTCTCAATGGTTTACCTGCTGGGGAAACCACTTTTACATCTCTCAAAATGTATATTTTGTTTAATTGTCCATGGGATATGGGTGTCACTGGCTCCACCAACATTTATTTCCCACTGCTAATGGCCCCTAGAGGAGGTGATGTCCACATCCTGTGAACAAGCAAATAATTTTTAAACATGTCCCACATTCTGGTCTCATTTCCTGATCATCGGAATTACCATCCTGAATCTCACTGATCCTGCTAAGCTTTCAGAAATTCAAATCATTTCTGCTATTATATAAATCCAGGATTTTATGATAATTGTACAATTTACTGAGAGTTAAATGATAAAGCTGTGAAAGTGGATCCCTCAGGATTTCCTGTGCTTCTTAACTATTGACATGATATCATCTGTATAATATCTTAGGGTCAGTTGAAGTGTGAAACTGTGCTAACTGTTGCTTTAAGATCCATCCCCTAGATTTTTATACAACAAGGAAAGATTATTCTCCCATTAGAAAGTTTAAATATTTCTGTTTGATTAGTTTATAGGGGAGGGGTGTCTCCTGCTACATTCCACAGTAAACAGGCTCTACATTTTCTGCAGGTGTGGCTGGTGTTCTATCTCCCGGAATTACCGGGAGTTCTGTCTTCCCGGTAGATCCTCACATAGGAATAGGATTATCCAAAAGCCCTATTTCAGATCACTGACAGTTTGACTGGAGATTTTCCAGCAGCAGGTTTCCTCATTCAGGAAATTCTGGTTTCCTCGGCTCAGATATACGTTCTGCAGCCCTGCCACATTTAACTGTGAATGATAGTGGATGATGAAACAGCAGGAGGAGGAGGCTCCACAAATATCATCCTCATTAGAGACGACTAACACATCAGTGCAAACAATATAGCTCAAATATTTGTAACTTCAGTGGCTGAACCGTTCAGAGGTCCCCAGGATCACAGATATGTCATCACCTGATTCAATTCACTCGACATGTCAAGGAATATCTAAAGGTAATGGATACTGTAAAGACCCCAGATCCTGACAATATTCCAGTACTGAAGTTTACTGCTGTAGAAATTGCTCTGATCCCAGCCAAGCAGTTCCTGTACAGCTACAACACTGACCTTTATCCAAAATAGTGGGAAATTTCCCAGGTATGATCATAAACTGAAAGGAGAAAACAAACCCAATCTGTCCATTTACCACCCTGTCTATTCTTGATCATCAGCACAGTAGTGGAAAGTGTCATTGCGACTATCAAGTGACACTTCATTAGCAATGACCTGATCACTGACCCTGAGCTTGTGCTTACTCAGGGTCACTCAGTCCTCTACCTCATTACAGTCTGACGCAAACACGGACAACAGAGCTAAACACAGGGTGTAAGATGAAAGTATCTGCCCTTTACATCAAGACCACATGACCACATGTACATAGAACATAGAACATAGAACATTACAGCACAGAACAGGCCCTTCGGCCTTCGATGTTGCGCCGACCAATATAAAAAGCAATGCCCCTCCAAACTAAACCATTCCCTTCTCTTCCATATACTTATCAACAAACCTCTTAAACGCCACCAAACTTGGCGCATCTACAACTGCTGCAGGCAGGGCATTCCACTCCCGAACCACCCTTTTGGTAAAGAACCTACCTCTGATATCCATCCTATAACTATCACCCCTTAATTTAAAGCTGTGTCCCCTCATGCTAGCTTTCTCCATCCTAGGAAAAGGCTATCACTGTCCACCCTATCTAAACCTCTAATCATCTTATATGCTTCAATAAGATCCCCTCTTAGCCGCCTCCTTTCTAACGAAAACAACCTCAAATCCCTCAGCCGCTCTTCATAAGACCTGCCCTCCATACCAGGCAACAACCTGGTAAACCTCCTCTGTACCCTCTCCAATGCCTCCACATCTTTCTTATAATGCGGGGACCAGAACTGCACACAATACTCCAAGTGCGGCCGCACTAGAGTTTTGTACAGTTGCAACATGACGTTGCGGCTCCGAAAGTCAATCCCCCTACCAATAAAAGCTAAGACTCCATATGCCTTCTTAACAACCTTCTCGACTTGACTGCCTACTTTCAGGGATCTATGCACATACACACCAAGATCCCTCTGTTCATCAAGAATACTAAGAATCCTACCATTAGCCCTATACTCTACACATTTATTATTTCTGCCATAGTGCATTACCTCACACTTTTCCACATTAAACTCCATTTGCCACCTCTCGGCCCGGCTCTGCAACTTGTCCAAGTCCCTCTGCAAACTATAACATGCCTCTTCACTATCTACCACCCCACCGACTTTAGTGTCATCTGCAAATTTACTAATCCAGCTACTAATGTAGCAAAAAGGAGCCAGAGAAAAACTGAAATCAATGGAAATGGGGGGAAAAAAACTCTACTGGTTGGAGTAAAACATCACAAAGGAAGATAGTTGTGGTTATCGGACCATCTATAAGAAACAATTTCCAATGGCTTGTTATACAGCACCTTCCAAACTGGTGATTTCTATTCCTATAAGGACAAGGGCAGCAGATGAATGGAAACATCACCACCTGGAAATTCCCTTCCAAGATACACACCATCCTGACTTGGAAATATATCATCATTCCTTCACAGTGACTGGGTTAAAATTCTGGGATTTTCTTTTTCACAGCACTGTGGATGCACCTACACCACAGGAATCCCTAAATGCAATAATGGAGATATAATAGTGAGAATAGCTGCTTTCCAAGCAATTGATATGAGTTTAATTCCCAGCTATCTCAGTTTGTTAAAGTGGATGAAGCTGGGGGCCAGGGGTAATAATCACAACCGAAAAGAATGGATCAATCCAATTCAGCAGCTCCATCCTGCAGCAATAATGTTAAACTTAGCTGAGGGTCGGAGGGATCATTTAACTACTCTGAACGGCCCACACTGAGTTCAAAAGGGAAATGGTGAATCTAATAGTGACACTGAGGAAACTAAACATTGGTTGGTTAAAAAAATGCCATTTGTGACTGGCTTTATATCACAGTGAATTGGAGGAAACAACAGAAAAGGTCAATGACGGTTCTGCTGTTGATGTGGTGTACATGGATATTTAAAAATCATCTATTGCAGCGACACAACAGACTAAAAGCGTAAGCTCATTAAATCAATGGAAAAGTCACAATGTGGATATAAAATTGGATGAACAACGAGTAATGGATATTTTCCAGGCTGGAGGATGTCTGTAGGGGAGAATCCTAGCGGTCAGTATTGGGATCCTTGCTTTTCCCTGATATATATGAATGATCTAAGTATTTGCAGCAAAAAGGAACATTTCAAAGTTTGTTGATCACAAAAATCTGTGCGGAGGAGAGCTTGGGACTGAAAAACAGACCATGGTGGAGCGCACAGATAGTGGCAGATGAAGTTCAATGCAGAGACGGGTGAGATGATACTTTCAGGAAACATATACATGAGGAAACAATATAAAATAATCAGTCGAATTGTTAACGGATTGCAGGATCTGAGGGACTGGCCGTATATGTAAATCAATCATTGCTGTTAGCAGGACAAGTGTTGATAGTAGTTAATAAAGAATACAGCATCTTGGACTTTACTGTTACGAAATAGTTTATGTTTGTGGACATTAGACAATAACTTATGAGTTTAAGTTTAATTTGTGTTTCTGTGCTTGTGAGCTAAGAAAGGACCAAAACCTCATGTTAAACAAAGCTGCCTGTCTGCCTGCTTTCACTTTAAATTGTCCTTGCATTTTAATTTAAGGTTTACAACGTTGTAAGAGTTAGAGAGGTTAAAAAATTTGGTTGCTTATATTCAGAGACCCACAATGAATAATAAAAACACCAAGTTTCAGTTGTAACCAGTTAACCCAAGAAGCAAGATGGAGTTCACCGAGTCATAGACAGCAGTGGGAAGTTGTGCGTGGAGCCTGAAGAGATTGGTGAGGCACTGAATAAATATTTCTCTTCGGTATTCACGCAGAGTGCTGGCAATGTAGCTATGGAGAACACTGAGGTAATCGGGTTGCAAATTGGAGTATTGTGTAGATGAAGGATGTGTTAGAATTCTCGGGGTTTGAAGTTGTATAAGTCCCCTGGGCCGTGACGGGATTTACCCTAGGATTCTCTGGGGCAGAGAGGAGATTTGCGAGAGCCTCTGGTGTTAGAAATTCTCGAGGGTTTGAAGTTGGATAAGTCCCCTGGGCCGGACGGGATTTACCCTAGGATTCTCTGGGAGGCAAGAGAGGAGATGCAGAGCCTCTGGCTCTGATCTTCAGGTCGTCGTTGGTTACGGGTGTGGTTCCGGAGGACTGGAGGATAGCGAATGTGGTACCATTGTTTAAGAAGGGGAAGAGAGACCTTCCTGGGAATTATAGGCCAGTGAGTCTTACTTCTGTGGTGGGCAAGGTATTGGAGAGAATTATAGGGATAGGATTTATAGTTATTTAGAGAGAAATGAATTGATTGGGGATAGTCAGCATGGTTTTGTGAAGGGTAGGTCGTGCCTTAATAACCTCATTGAGTTTTTTGAAAAAGTGACCAAAGAGGTGGATGGGGGTAAGGCGGTTGATGTGGTATATATGAACTTTAGTAAGGCGTTTGATAAGGTGGCCCATGGAAGACTTCTGCAGAAAATGCAGATGTATGGGATAGAGGGTGATTTAGCTAATTGGGTTAGGAATTGGCTAGCAGATAGAAGACAGAGGGTGGTGGGTGATGGGAGATATTCATCTTGGAGTTCGGTGACAAGTGGTGTACCTCAGGGGTCTGTTTTGGGGCCCCTGCTGTTTTGTAATTTTTATAAATGATCTGGATGAGGGTATTGAAGGATGGATTAGTAAATTTGCAGATGACACTAAAGTCGGTGGAGTGGTAGATAGTGCAGAGGGGTGTTATAGTTTGCAGAGGGACTTGGACAAGTTGCAGAGCTGGGCCGAGAGGTGGCAAATGGAGTTTAATGTGGAAAAGTGTGAGGTAATGCACTTTGGCAGGAACAATAAATGTGTAGAGTCTAGGGCTAATGGTAGGGCTCTTAATAGTGTTGAGGAACAGAAGGATCTTGGTGTATGTGTCAATAGATCCCTGAAAATAGGCAGTCAAGTCGAGAAGGTTGTTAAGAAGGCATATGGAGTCTTAGCTTTTATTGGTAGGGGGATTGAATTTCGGAGCCGCAATGTCATGTTGCAAACTGTACAAAACTCTAGTGCGGCCGCACTTGGAGTATTGTGTGCAGTTCTGGTCCCCGAATTATAAGAAAGATGTGGAGGCATTGGAGAGGGTACAGAGGAGGTTTACCAGGATTTGCCTGGTATGGAGGGCAGGTCCTATGAAGAGAGGTTGAAGGATTTGAGGTTGTTTTCGTTAGAAAGGAGGCGGCTAAGAGGGGATCTTATTGAAGCATATAAGATGATTAGAGGTTTAGATAGGGTGGACAGTGATAGCCTTTTTCCTGGATGGAGAAAGCTAGCACGAGGGGACACAGCTTTAAATTAAGGGGTATGAGTTATAGGACGGATATCAGATGTAGGTTCTTTACTCAAAGAGTGATTAGGGAGTGGAATGCCCTGCCTGCAGCTGTTGTAGATGTGCCAAGTTTGGTGGCGTTTAAGAGGTTAGTTGATAAGTATATGGAAGAGGAGGGAATGGTTTAGTTTGGAGGGGCATTGCTTTTTATTTTGGTCGGCACAACATCGAAGGCCGAAGGGCCTGTTCTGTGCTGTATTGTTCTATGTTCTACTGTCAGTACAGGTAGGGCAATGCAGGCATTCAGAAAGCAGAATTCTAACTGAGGATGTCACCAGTGATCGTGTGACTTATAGAGAGACATTGTCCCAATATAACACATACCTACTGTAATACATTACAGAGGGAGAGCACAATAAAATAATCCTGATAATAATTAAACACAAACTGTAAGCTGTTCCCAACAAGAGAAACTAATTTCTATACAGCATCGTACATAATCAGATGGTTTCTGTTGGGAGAGGGAAAGATCATTTCTCAGGTTTTGGAGGTAGGCCTTTACAGCTCTAATTATTTAAAATTCATCCCAATAATGTTTTTATTCATTCAAGGAACGTGGGCATGGCTGGTTTTGCCAACATTTATTATCCATGCCTATTTTCCCATGAAAATCTGCCTTCTTGAAATGATGTAGTTTTATCAGAGAATCATAGATTTATTACAGGTTCAGAATGAGGCCAATCCACCCATCATATCTTCAGCCGCTCTGAAATGAGCTTTATTACTCCCACACTTTCTCTGTGACCATTGGACATGTTTCTGTCTTAACGTCTTCGAATGAACATGCCTCTGTTTTATTAGAACAAAGGAAATGGCTTCTCAACAATGAAAATGTTCGTTATGAGACCAAACAAACAATTACCTCAACTCCTGACACTTGTGCAGAATGGGTCCTAGCCGCTGGAGCCCTTCACACTGAATGTGGCATCGCTGTAGATCAAGGTGTTTTATTGTATCACAGAGTCCAGTGACATGAGACAGGACTGCACAGTCAATCAGGGTCAGTCGCAATTCACTAAATGAAAGTGTTTCTATAGATCCCACTGTGTTCTGAGCCAGTGCTTTATTCTGAGACTCAAACAGGTAGTGGAATGTGTTCAGGAGCTTCCTTTTCCTAGTTTTAGTCTCTGTGTCTCCAATCTGTGGCTGTGACTGAGACGTGGCTAAAGGACTGGCAATTGAACATTCCGGGTTACAACTGTTTTAGGCATGATAGAGGTGGTTTGAGGAGAGGAGGGGGAGTGGCGTTATTAGTTAAGGATCACATCATAGCAGTGCAGAAGGAGGGTGGTATGGTTGAGTTAGGAATTGAGTCGCTATGGGTGGAGTTGAGGAATAGGAAGGGAGAGGTTACTATGTTGGGTGTGTACTACAGACCGCCCAACAGTCCGCGTGTCGTGGAAGAAGGGATACATAAGGAAATTTTAGATACGTGTAGGAAGAATAGGGTAGTTATAATGGGAGATTTCAATTTCCCTGGGGTAGATTGGAAGGTGCCGAGAGCGGAAGGTGCAGACGGGGAGGAATTTGTACAGTGTGTTTTAGAAGGGTCCTTGGAGCAGTATGTGGATAGCCCGACTAGAGAGGGGGCTATACTGGATCTGGTTCTGGGGAATGAGCCAGGGCAAGTGGTTGACGTTGTAGTAGGAGAGCATGTGTCAAATAGTGACCATAACTCTGTCTGCTTTAGGGTATTAATGGAAAAAGATGAAGCCTGCCCTAAGGGGAGGGTGTTAAACTGGGGAAGGGCTAGATATAGCCAGATTAGGCAGGATCTTAAGGATACCGACTGGGATAAGCTGTTCGAGGGTAGGTCGACGCTGCACATGTGGGAATCTTTCAAGAGAAAACTAAAATATTTGCAGGATAGACACATGCCGGTAAGGAGAAATGGTGGGAAGGGTAGGATTAGAGAACCGTGGGTTACTAGGGATGTTGAGGACTTGGTCAGGAAGAAGCGGGAGGCGTACGTTAGATCCAGGCAATTGGGGACAGAGGCAGCGCTGGAAAAATATACAGAGTGCAGACGGGATCTTAAAAGGGGTGTCAGAAAGGCAAAAAGGGGCCTTGAAATGGATTTGGCAGGTAGGATTAAGGAAAATCCTAAGGCATTTTACTCCTATGTAAGGAGCAAAAGGATGGTTAGAGAGAAGATTGGACCTCTCAGGGACAGAGGAGGGGATCTATGCTTAGAGCCTGAGGGGATGAGGGAGATCCTGAATGAATACTTTGCGTCAGTATTCACGTGGGAGAGGGATCTGATGTCTGATGCTGGCTTTGAGGATTTTGAGGACACGTTAAAGGAAATAATCATTACAAGGGACGAAGTGTTGGGGCTTTTAGGTAGCATAAAGACTTATAAAGCTCCGGGGCCTGATGGTATTTATCCCAGGCTGCTAAGGGAGGTGAGGGAAGACATTGCTGGGCCTCTGACACAAATCTTTGTCTCTTCTTTGGACACAGGTGAGGTCCCAGAGGACTGGAGGATTGCAAATGTAGTACTGTTGTTTAAAAAGGGTCAGAGGGATAACCCAGGGAACTATAGGCCGGTGAGCTTGACTTCAGTTATAGGTAAGCTAATGGAGAGGATCCTCAGGGACAGGATGTATGAGCATCTGGAGCACTGCGATCTGATCAGGGATACGCAGCATTGCTTCGTTAAAGGGAGGTCGTGCCTTACGAACCTAGTGGAATTTTTTGAAGAGGTGACAAAAACAGTTGATGAAGGACAAGCCGTTGATGTCGTCTACATGGATTTCAGTAAGGTGTTTGACAAGGTTCCTCATGGTAGGCTGATAGAAAAGGTGAAGGCGCATGGGATACAGGGCCAGGTATGTAGATGGGTTGAGAACTGGCTTGAGAGGAGGAGACAGCGGGTAGTAGTGGAAGGCTCTTTTTCCAACTGGAGGTCAGTCACTGGTGGTGTGCCACAGGGCTCAGTACTAGGACCTCTTCTATTTGTGATTTATATAAATGACTTGGAAGAGGGGGTAGGTGGTGTGATCAGCAAATTTGTTGATGACACTAAGATACTTGGATTGGCGGGGACTGAGGAGCAGTGCCAGGCAATACAACAGGACATTGATAGGCTGGTAGATTGGGAAGATAGATGGCAAATGGAATTTAATCCGATAAATGCGAGGTGATGCATTTTGGCCAGAATACTGTAGAGGGGAGTTATAGGATAAAAGGTAAAACTATCCGGAGTATAGAGACGCAGAGAGACCTGGGGGTGCAGGTTCCCAAGTCTCTGAAGGTGTCAGTACAGGTGGAGAATGTGATAAAGAAAGCGTATGGTATGTTAGCCTTCATAGGAAGGGGTATAGAATACAAGAGTAGGAGTCTGATGTTGCAAGTTTATAGAACGTTGGTTAGGCCTCACTTGGAGTACTGCGTCCAGTTCTGGTCGCCGTACTACTGGAAGGATGTGGAGGCCTTGGAGAGAGTGCAGAGGAGATTTACCAGGATGCTGCCTGGTATGGAAGGGCTGTCTTACGAGGAAAGGTTGAACGCACTGGGGTTGTTTTCCGTTGAAAGACGTCGGCTGAGAGGGGATCTATTAGAGGTATATAGGATTATGAGGGGTATAGATAGAGTAAATGGTGGTAAGCTTTTTCCACCATTAGATTCAGATAGAACGAGGGGTCACGGCCTTAGAACATAGAACATTACAGCACAGAACAGGCCCTTCG
This sequence comes from Sphyrna mokarran, assembly GCA_024679065.1. Lineage (NCBI taxonomy): Eukaryota > Metazoa > Chordata > Chondrichthyes > Carcharhiniformes > Carcharhinidae > Sphyrna > Sphyrna mokarran. Next base: position 15,918,427 of record JAGIQG010000038.1, on the reverse strand, counting down.
GCCTTAGATGTTGCGCTGACCAATATAAAAAGCAATGCCCCTCCAAACTAAACCATTCCATTCTCTTCCATATACTTACCAACTAACCTCTTAAACACCACCAAACTTGGCGCATCTACAACTGCTGCAGGCAGGGCATTCCACTCCCGAACCACCCTTTGGGTAAAGACCCTACCTCTGATATCCGTCCTATAACTATCACCCCTTAATTTAAAGCTGTGTCCCCTCGTTCTAGCTTTTTCCATCCTAGGAAAAAGGCTATCACTGTCCACCCTATCTAAACCTCTAATCATCTTATATGTTTCGATTATGTCCCCTCTTAGCCGCCTCCTTTCTAACGAAAACAACCTCAAATCCCTCAGCCTCTCTTCATAAGACCTGCCCTCCATACCAGGCAACATCCTGGTAAACTCCTCTGTACCCTCTCCAATGCCTCCACATCTTTCTTATAATGCGGGGACCAGAACTGAAAACAATACTCCAAGTGCGGCCGCACTAGAGTTTTGTACAGTTGCAACATGACGTTGCGGCTCCGAAATTCAATCCCCCTACCAATAAAAGCTAAGACTCCTTATGCCTTCTTAACACCTTCTCGACTTGACTGCCTACTTTCAGGGATCTATGCACATATACACCAAGATCCCTCTGTTCATCAACACTATTAAGAATCCTACCCTTAGCCCTATACTCTACACATTTATTATTCCTGCCAAAGTGCATTACCTCACACTTTTCCACATTAAACTCCATTTGCCACCTCTCGGCCCAGCTCTGCAACTTGTCTAAGTCCCTCTGCAAATTATAACACCCCTCTTCACTATCTACCACTCCACCGACTTTAGTGTCATCCGCAAATTTACTAATCCATCCTTCAATACACTCATCCAGATCATTTATAAAAATTACAAACAGCAATTTTAGGGTGAGGGGGGCTATGTATAAGACTAATATTAGAGGGCATTTTTTCACACAAAGGGTAGTGGGGGTGTGGATTGCACTACCGAGTAAGGTGGTGGGAGCAGGCACGCTAGTTTTGTTTAAGGGTCTCTTGGACAGCCACATGAGTGGTCTGCACATAGAGGGATATAGCAGGACTGTTTAAATACTTTAATTGTTTCCACAGGCTGTTCGGTCCACCTTGTTGACCAACAAGGTGCATGCGTTCGGCAGGTCGTGCGAGGGCTGCTCCTGCATGTTACTTCAGGAGTGGCCTAGTGCTTCATGTCGTTAGTGTATGCTTAAACTGGACCATCAGATGGGAAACATGACTGCTCAGAGACTATCGCTGCTGCTGTGCAGACACATGGATTTGGGCCTGTGTCTGCGGGAGTTTGTGCGTTCTCCCCGTGGTTGCGTGGGTTTTCTCCGGGTGCTCCGGTTTCCTCCCACATCCCAAAAATGTGCTCTTAGGCTGATTGGGTAACAAATTGTCCCTATATTGGTCTCTATTTATCATTAAGACGTTAGGATGGCGGCGCGGGCTCGTTGGGCAGAAGGGCCTGTTTCCCGTGCTGTGTTGTTCTTTGTTCTTTGTTCTAATCTGTCCTTCAACCTTCTCTTTCACCCAGTCAATCACTCGGCAGGTTGTTTGAAGAAGAAATGGACCCAGAAACTCCTCCAGTGGTCGAGCTGATTGTGGGGAGGAGAGACCAGCAACAAAACGGAGAAATATCTCAAATCGCCCATCTTCCTCACTGTGGGCTTTACTGAGGAGTTTCCCGATTTCCCCAGGATATGGAGTCAGGAACTGAGAGTATGCAGCTACAAACTCTTGGATGGTGAGGTGTGGGAATGAGTAAAGCACACCCTGGGCAGAATCATCTCTCTCTAAAAGTTCCATCAGGAACCCAGACAGGAACTGGGAAGGTTGTAGATTGTACTCAATCAAAGCTCCATTTCTAAACACAATCTTCTTCTCAGAGACTCCTGTGTAGGCCATCTCACCAAGCTTCAGTAACACATCACGGGGGTTTTCAATCTCTCGGCCATGGTTTTTCAGAATGTTGTAAATATAGTAGGAATATAGTTGGGTGATGGTCTTGGGAACTTGCTGCTGTTTCCTGTCTCTTTGTGTAAAGAAGGGACCCAGTGACAGAGCGAGGATCCAGCAGTAGGAAGGGTTGTAACACATGGTGTACAGGATCTCATTCTCCTCCACATGTTTAAAAATAGCTGCTGCCACTGCCTGATCTTCAAAAAACTTGTTGAAATATTCCTTCCATTCATCACCAACAAATCCCAGGATTTCAGCCCAGATACTGATCTCAGCCTTTTCTAATAAATGTAATGCAGTGAGACGGCTGGTCACTAGCACTGAACATCCTGGGAGCAGCTTGTGCTGTATTAAACTGTACACAATGTCAGACACTTCACACCAGCATTCAGGATCTGTGCATATGGACTGAGGTTCTGTATTTCTCCGATTGTCAGCAAAATCAATCCTGTCCTTGAATTCATCCAAACCATCGAATATAAACAGCAATCCCTGTGGGTTCTTACAGAGCTCTCCTAGAATATTCCCAAAGTAAGGATACTGATCCAGTATCAGATTCCTCAGGTTTATTCTCCCGTTAATAGTGTTCAAATCCCGGAATTTAAAACTGAAAACAAATTGAAAGTGTGGATATATTTTCCCAGTGGCCCAGTCATAAACAATCTTTTGTACCATTGTTGTTTTTCCAATTCCCGGGACTCCACTCACTGCTGCTGAATTCTCAGATTTGGATTTTCTCCAGGAAAATCTGCTCTGAAACAATTGATCAGTTCGGATTTTTTTTCTCCATTTTTCATGGTCTTGGCCTCTTGCCAGCAGTTCATGTTCGACAAGTGTCCGATCTCGAACATTGGAAATAATCGTTAGCTCCTGTATTTCTTTCAGTATTTTATCCAGCTTTGGGACTCCGTGACACATTCTCACAAAAGATTCCCACATCACCCTTCGAGCCTGAGATCCTTTCCCCATCACCAGAATGAGGAGAAGTTTGGAACTGTCCGCCCGGTTCCCCTTCTCCACGAGATCAGTGATTTTCTATGAAGAATAATAATGAAGAATAATGAGACTCAGAGTGAACGATAAACACTGAGAAAGAGAAGGAAATGGGATTTCCCAGTTGTTTTCAGCTCAGAAATCAGTCACTGGGCCGAGTCCTGATCCATAATAAACACAGACTGAAAATTCTCTTGAAATCTCGTTCCAATCATTAACAATAAACAAATATGGATCAACTGAACTAGAGATCAAAAACATATTTTAACTAGTGTGAGGAATCACTAAGAATCTGCAATATTTTCATGTGATAGTTGTCTGTCCTTCAGTGTCCAGCATGATGGGATGGCCCATTAACACCGTGGTTCCAGGTAGGATGTCCAGCTGTATTTTCCGACATAATTGCGCAGTTGGTCCAAGATCTTATTGTGGCGTTTGATTCGGCAGTTCTTCACGAATGGGCAAAAGCCAGAAATGTGTCTGAGTGTTTCCAAACCTGCCTCGCATCTTCGGCAGGTTTTTTTGGCAGAGGGATTCCCTCTTGACAGGGTCACCCTCGTCGGATACAAGTTACACCGGAGAAGTATGTTGTTTATCAGGCGATGGGATTTCAGCTGATATGCAGCCTTCATCCAACTGTTTGATATTTTATCGTTGTGGTAGTAATGAACTCCCACTCCTTGAGATGTGAGCTATCTCCATTTGTGGAATTCCCATTCCCTCCACCCTGCATATCTATTCAGTGGCTTGCTGGGACCTGTCTCCTCCGCCACTAGTGCTGGCAATGCGGCTCTGATCATTGTCATTTCGTCATTGCCACCATCTTCTGTTGTTGGCATGAAGTCTTCGATTTCTCTGAATGCCTTCAGGGACCTCAGATCTTCGATGTTTCTGCCAATGTTCTGCTCGCAGAACTGGAACGAGGCGCGAATGGCTCGATTAGTAGAGGCAGACAGTGCTTGCCATTTTCGGATCACCGCAGATGGTATCTAGATCTCGAGCTTAGGAATTCCCAGACCTCCATTTCGAGTCCGCGAATAGAGGATGCCATCTGTTGTATGAGGTGGAAGGTGCAGGAACTGCTTGACAGCATTGCGGATCAATTGGTCCAGTTTTGTTAGCGTATTTTGAGACGCTTCTGTTAGGATCAGGTGATAAGACAGTCTTGATATGACGTGAACTGTGAGCAGCTCTACGCGTTGTCTTAGGTGAAGAGCTGCTGCCTGTCGACTGGAGATCCAAGTCTTCAGCCTCTCCTCCCATGCTCCTTCTTCCCACGGGTCTATCTGGGCTCCCAGGTATTTCTCAGTCTCTCCTGGGGGGATGTACGCGATGTCCCCCTTCTGAATCTGCCAGTTTTTGCATTGGTTGTAAATGAAAGTCTTCCTCTTGCAGGTGAAGTGGAATCCTTTGGTCTTGCTGGTGTTGACGGGCCTGATGGCATTTATCCCAGACTGCTTAGGGAGGTGCGAGGTGACATTGCTGGGCCTCTGACGTAAATCTTTGTCTCTTCCTTGAACACAGGTGAGGTCCCAGAGGACTGGAGAATAGCTAATATTGTACCGTTGTTTAAAAAGGGTAGTAGGGATAACCCTGGAAATTATAGGCCGGTGAGTTTGACATCAGTGGTAGGGAAGCTGTTGGAGGGGATTCTTAGAGATAGGATGTATAGGCACTTAGAGCGTTGCGATTTGATTAGGGATACGCAGCATGGATTTGTTAAGGGGAGGTCGTGCCTTACAAAACTGGTAGAATTTTCTGAGGAGGTGATGAAATCAGTGGACGAAGGGTGAGCCGTTGATGTTGTCTATTTGCATTTTAGTAAGGCATTTGACCAAAGTCCCTCATGGGAGGTTAGTCTAGACGTTCAAGGCAAATGGGATACAAGGACAGGTAGCTAGATGGATAAGTAACTGGCTTGGTAATAAGAGACAGAGAGAAATAGTGGAAGGCTGTTTTTCTAGCTGGAGGTCAGTCGCTAGTGGTGTGCCGCAGGGCTCGGTACTAGGACCTCTTCTATTTGTAATATATATAAATGAAATGGAAGAGGGATAAATGGAGTGATCAGCAAGTTTGCAGACGATACAAAGATGGGACTCAGTTCAAATCATTCCCTGGGATGAGTGGGGAAGGGAGTGAGTTCAGATCATTCTCTGAGTGGGTGAGGGGACTGAGGTCAGATCATTCTCTGAGTGGGTGGGGGGAGTGAGGTCAGATCATTCTCTGGGTGGGGGAGGGGAGTGAGGTCAGAGCATTCCCTGGGTGGGGGAGGGGAGTGAGGTCAGATCATTCTCTGGGTGGGTGAGGGGAGTGAGGTCAGATCATTCTCCGGGTGGGGGGGGAGAGAGATCAGGTCATTTTCTGGGTGGGGAGGGGAGTGAGGTCAGATAATTCTCTGGGTGGGGGAGGGGAGTGAGGTCAGGTCATTTTCTGGGTGGGGGAGGGGAGTGAGGTCAGATCATTCTCTGGGTGGGGGAGGGGAGTGAGGTCAAATCATTCTCTGGGTGGTGAGGGGAGTGAGGTCAGATCATTCTCTGGGTGGGGGAGGGGAGAGAGATCAGGTCATTTTCTGGGTGGGGGAGGGGAGTGAGGTCAGATAATTCTCTGGTTGAGAGGTTTAGATAGGGTGGACAGTGATAGCCTTTTTCCTAGGATGGAGAAAGCTAGCACGAGGGGACACAGCTTTAAATTAAGGGGTATGAGTTACAGGACGGATTCTTTACTCAAAGAGTGATTAGGGAGTGGAATGCCCTGCCTGCAGCTGTTGTAGATGCGCCAAGTTTGGTGGCGTTTCAGAGGTTAATTGATAAGTATATGGAAGAGAAGGGAATGGTTTAGTTTGGAGGGGCATTGCTTTTTATTTTGGTCGGCACAACATCGAAGGCCGAAGGGCCTGTTCTGTGCTGTATTGTTCTATGTTCTATGTTCTAATTCTCTGGTTGAGGGAGGGGCGTGAGGCCAGATCATTCTCTGGGTGGGTGAGGGGAGTGAGGCCAGATCATTCTCTGGGTGGGGGAGGGGAGAGAGATCAGGTCATTTTCTGGGTGGGGGAGGGGAGTGAGGTCAGATAATTCTCTGGTTGAGGGCGGGATGAGGTCAGATCATTCTCTGGGTGGGGGAGGGGAGAGAGATCAGGTCATTTTCTGGGTGGGGGAGGGGAGTGAGGTCAGATATTCTCTGAGTGGGGAGAAGAGGAGGCAGATCATTTCTCGGTGGGGGAAGGAAGAGAGAGTCAGATATCTCTGGGTGGGGCGAGGGGAGTGAGACAGATCATTCTATGGGGGGGGGAGGGGACGGAGGTCAGATCATTCTCTGGGTGGGTGAGGGGAGTGAGGTCAGATCATTCTCTGGGTGGGGGAGGGGAGTGAGGTCAGATCATTCTCTGGGTGGGGGAGGGGAGTGAGGTCAGATCATTCTCTGGGTGGGGGAGGGGAGTGAGGTCAGATCATCCTCTGGGTGGGGGAGGGGAGTGAGGTCAGATCATTCTCTGGATGGAGGAGGGGAGTGAGGTCAGATCATTCTCTGGATGGGGGACGGGAGGTCGAATATTCTCTGGGGGGGAGGGGAGTGAGGTCAGATATTCTCTGGGTGGGGGGAGGGGAGTGAGGTCAGATCTCTCGGGTGGGGGAGGGGAGTGAGGTCAGATCATTCTCTGGGTGGGGGAAGGGGATGAGGTCAGATCTCTTGAGTGGGGGAGGGGAGTGAGGTCAGATCATTCTGTGGGTGGGGGAGGGGAGTGAGGTCAGATCATTCTCTGGGTGGGGGAGGGGAGTGAGATCAGATCATTCTCTGGATGGAGGAGGGGAGTGAGGTCAGATCATTCTCTGCATGGAGGAAGGGAGTGAGGTCAGATCATTCTCTGGGTGGGGGAGGGGAGTGAGGTCAGATCATTCTCTGGGTGGGGGAGGGGAGTGAGGTCAGATCATTCTCTGGGTGGGGGAGGGGAGTGAGGTCAGATCATTCTCTGGGTGGGGGAGGGGAGTGAGGTCAGATCATTCTCTGGGTGGGGGAAGGGGAGTGAGAGTCCAGATCATTCTCTGGGTGGGGAGGGGAGTGAGGTCAGATCATTCTCTGGGTGGGGGAGGGGAGTGAGGTCAGATCATTCTCTGGGTGGGGGAGGGGAGTGAGGTCAGATCATTCTCTGGTGTGGGAGGGGAGTGAGGTCAGATCATTCTCTGGGTGGGGGAGGGGAGTGAGGTCAGATCATTCTCTGGGTGGGGGAGGGGAGTGAGGTCAGATCATTCTCTGGGTGGGGGAGGGGAGTGAGGTCAGATCATTCTCTGGGTGGGGGAGGGGAGTGAGGTCAGATCATTCTCTGGGTGGGGGAGGGGAGTGAGGTCAGATCATTCTCTGGGTGGGGGAGGGGAGTGAGGTCAGATCATTCTCTGGGTGGGGGAGGGGAGTGAGGTCAGATCATTCTCTGGGTGGGGGAGGGGAGTGAGGTCAGATCATTCTCTGGGTGGGGGAGGGGAGTGAGGTCAGATCATTCTCTGGGTGGGGGAGGGGAGTGAGGTCAGATCATTCTCTGGGTGGGGGAGGGGAGTGAGGTCAGATCATTCTCTGGGTGGGGGAGGGGAGTGAGGTCAGATCATTCTCTGGGTGGGGGAGGGGAGTGAGGTCAGCATTCTCGGGTGGGGGGGAGGGGAGAGGTCAGAGGAGGGGAGTGAGGTCAGATCATCTCTGGGTGGGGGAGGGGAGTGAGGTCAGATCATTCTCTGGGTGGGGGAGGGGAGTGAGGTCAGATCATTCTCTGGGTGGAGGGAGGGGAGTGAGTCAGATCATTCTCTGGGTGGAGGGGAGGGGAGTGAGGTCAGATCATTCTCTGGGTGGGGGAGGGGAGGGAGGTCAGATCATTCTCTGGGTGGGGGAGGGGAGTGAGGACAGATCATTCTCTGGTTGGGGGAGAGGAGTGAGGTCAGGTCATTGTGTGGGGGATGGGAGTGCAGGAGGGGATTGAGGTCAGAGTATTCTCGGGGTGGGAGAGGGCAGTGAGGTCAGGTCATTCCCTTGGAGGGGGAGAGGGGTGACGTCTGATCATTCTCTGGGTGGTGGAGAGGGTGTGAGGTCAGATCATTCTCTGGGTGGGGGAGGGGGTGTGAGGTCAGATCATTCTCCTGGTGGGGGGAGGGGGTGTGAGGTCAGATCATTCTCTGGGTCAGGGAGGAAGTGAGACAGGTCATTCTCTGGGTAGGGGAGGGTAGTGAGGACAGGTCATTCTCTGGGTAGGGGAGGGGAGTGAGGACAGGTCATTCTCTGGGTAGGGGAGGGGACTGAGGTCAGATAATTCTCTGGCTGTGGGAGGGGAGTGAGGTCAGATCATTCTCTGGGTTGGGGAGGGGTGTGAGGTCAGGTCATTCTCCGGGTGGAGTGGGGGAGGGGAGTGAAGTCAGACCATGTTTATGAGAGATGAATTGGTCATGCTAAGTTGACCCTTAGTGGCAATCCATGTGACCTAAAAATTGACAAACACTTCGTGTCCCAAGATATATTGCTTACGGGGATTGACTCCTAATTGACAAGGGGTGCACTCCTAATTGACATTGGTAAATTACAGGAAGCTCTGACAAATATTCTCATGCATATCTGCACGCGCTCTCACTCACACATCCCCTCTCACACCCATACGCTCACATCCCCACCCCCGCGTGCATGGGGGTCTGAATCTCAAAGGACACAGTGAACCCAGCCAAGCCACAGAGAGTGGTGGTTGATGGAAATTATTCATCATGGAGTTCGGTTGCAAGTGGTGTACCTCAGCGATCTGTTTTGGGGCCCCTGCTGTTTGTAATTTTTATAAATGATCTGGATGAGGGTATGCAAGGATGGATTAGTAAATTTGCAGATGACACCAAAGTCGGAGGAGTGGTAGATAGTGAAGAGGGGTGTTATATTTTGCACAGAGACTTGGACAAGTTGCAGAGCTGGGCCGAGAGATAGCAAATGGAGTTTAATGCGGAAAAGTGTGAGGTAATTCACTTTGGCAGGAATAACAAATGTGTAGAGTATAGGGCTAATGGTAGAACTCTTAATAGGGTTGATGAACAGAGGGATCTTGGTGTATATGTGCATAGATCCCTGAAAGTTGGCAATCAAGTCAATAAGGTTGTTAAGAAGGCATACGGAATCTTAGCTTTTATTGGTAGGGGGATTGAATTTCAGAGCCGCAACGTCATGTTGCAACTGTACAAAACTCTAGTGCGGCCGCACTTGGAGTATTGTGTGCAGTTCTGGTCCCCACATTATAAGAAAGATGTGGAGGCATTGGAGAGGGTACAGAGGAGGTTTACCAGGATGTTGCCTGTATGGAGGGCAGGTCTTATGAAGAGAGGCTGAGGGATTTGAGGTTGTTTTCGTTAGAAAGGAGGCGGCGAAGAGGGGACCTAATCGAAACATATAAGATGATTAGAGGTTTAGATAGGGTGGACAGTGATAGCCTTTTTCCTAGGATGGAGAAAGCTAGCACGAGGGGACACAGCTTTAAATTAAGGGGTGATAGGTATAGGACGGATATCAGAGGTAGGTTCTTTACCCAAAGGGTGGTTCGGGAGTGGAATGCCCTGCCTGCAGCAGTTGTAGATGCGCCAAGTTGGGTGGCGTTTAAGAGGTTAGTTGATAAGTATATGGAAGAGAAGGGAATGGTTTAGTTTGGAGGGGCATTGCTTTTTATATTGGTTGGCGCAACATCGAAGGCTGAAGGGCCTGTTCTGTGCTGTAATGTTCTATGTTCTATGTTCTTACTCATCCTTCAGGTAGTGTGGTAAACAACATTGCACATAATACCCGAAGTGTGGAGAAACCAATGTTTTCTATGGCTTCATGGGATATGGTGTGAGTAATAAATTCAAGAGCAAGTGTTAATGAAGGGTCTAATCAGTGTGGCTCAGACTCAGGTACAGGAATGGAGTAAATAGACAGGAAACAGAGATTAACTGAGAAACTGAAGCGAATGGACTCCATCTTCCCAAAACTGAAATGATACGAATTGTAATCAAACTGAAATGACAAATAGAATAAATGAAAACAGAGACTTACCAGGGACACCAACAATAGCCAGGATTGGATAGTAAACCCCTTGAATAACCCAGAGCACAAAACAGAGGCATTTTGGTAACGGTAACAAACCAAAAAAAGATAAAGGATGGAAGTACAGACCAAAAGCAAAACTCCTGTCAAATGCTGGAACATCTCAATCCATCATTCCCAGATTCTGATCCATTGTTGGAACATTCCAATCCATTGTTTCCAGATTCTGATCCATTGTTGGAAGATTCCAATCCATTGTTCCCAGATTCTGATCCATTGTTGGAAGATTCCAATCCATTGTTCCCAGATTCTGATCCATTGTAGAAACATTCCGTTCCATTGTTCCCAGATTCTGATCTATTGTAGAAACATTCCGTTCCATTGTCCCCAGATTCTGATCCATTGTAGAAACATTCTGTTCCATTGTTCCCAGATTCTGATCCATTGTAGAAACATTCCGTTCCATTGTTCCCAGATTCTGATCTATTGTAGAAACATTCTGTTCCATTGTCCCCAAATTCTGATCCATTGTTGGAACATTCCATTCCATTGTTCCCAGATTCTGATCCATTGTTGAAACATTCCGTTCCATTGTTCCCAGATTCTGATCTCTCGTCCCCCCTCTCTCACTTTCCACAGTCACTGATGCGTGTTGGAGTTGTCACTCCTGCTGACTCAATGGGATACCACATTGAACGGAATCCCTTATTACTGGAAGAGGGAAAATCCTTCACGGACACTAATTGGATCCATGGAGACTCACATCAATTACAGTCACTAAACAAACAGTTTCAATTAACCCTGTTCAATCCAAAACTTCTCATATGGAATAATGGAATAGAACATGTACCCAACCTGGATAATGGTGGAGGTTCACTAAGAGCAGGACGAGTGGAAATAGCAGAGACACTGACCTTAAACCTTCAAACTTCCCATTTCTTTCAAATAAATGTTATCAGATATGGGTATCGCTGGCAACCCTCAGCATTCATTGTGTATACCTAGCTGCCCTTAAGAATGTGCTGTGGACTCCCTTTTTGAACCACTGCAGCCTGTCCAGTGGATACAACAACAGAGCTGTTAGGGAGGACATTCAGGATTTGGACCCAGTGACAGTGAAGGAATAGTCAAAATATTTCCAAGTCAGAATGGTGTGAGATTTGCCAATTGTAATGGTGTGGCCCCTTTTCAGGGAGAAATTCCGACGGACCATGCGGTCAGGCGTCACCCTATGGAGGGTTGAGGTGGGACAAGGAGCCACTCGAGAGTGAGGGCGCAGATTCCGAGCCAGGGGAGTGTTGATAGTTGGACCCGGGAAGCTGCAGTGTGCAGTTGCAGAGTTACACTACCTGACCATGTAATAAATACAATTAAGAGGAAACCAGAACAACTGGAGTAAACCTATGCAGAGACGGGTAGAATCACTAAACTCCACACAGACACTGACCTGATGATGGAATTGAACCCGGCTCTCTGGCGCTGAGGCAGCATGGCTAACCACTGTGCCACATACTACCCAAATGTGGAGTTTAGGGGTATTGGCTATGTTAAGTTGCTGTGAGTGTACAACGATGCGCAGGTTAGGGGGACTGGCCATGCTAAATTGCCCCTGAGTGTAGGGCATTAACAGGGTAAATATGTGAGGTTACAGAATGGTGCCTGTGTGGGATTGTTGTCGGTGCAGTTTTGATGGGATGAATGGCCTCCTTCTACATTGTCAGGATTCTACGATTGTAAAGAACACATTATAAATGAGAAATGGAATTGTGTTTGTAAAGGCTCCACCCAAATAATTCACAAAACCAGCTTATATGCAGCAGTTGTATTAAAAGCTGTGAATTTCAAATTGTATCTCTGAAATCCCCTTAACACTATTTATTCTCCATCAGAGAAAAAGGTGATTATTCTCATGGTAAGTTATTTATTCACAATATTCATTGTATTTCCTTCACTAAAAAGAACAATCTGATAGATTAAAGTAAACGTGTACTCTGAATAATTAAATAAAATTCTCTTTGATTCGTGGCGATGGTTTTCATGGCCATAAAGTCTCAGTGTGGTAAACAGTGGCACATCGCCACTTGGTAAAGTATCTGACAGCACTTACATTCTTGATTTCCTGACTCAAGCTGGGTGGTTTGCTTTGATTTGGTTTATTATTGTCACATGTGTTAGTATATAGTGAAAAGTATTTCTTGCGTGCTGTATAAACAAAGCAATACCCTTCATAGAGAAGGAAACACGAGAGTGCGTAATGTCATGTTACAGTCATAGCGAGTGTGTGGAGAAAAATCAACTTAATGAGAGCTTGATCCATTCAAAAGCCTGATGGTAGCAGAGAAGCAGCTGTTCCTGAGTCCGTTGTTACGTGTCCTCAGATTTTGTATATTTTCTCCCATTGGAAGAAGATGGAAGAGAGGATGGCTGGGTTGTGTAGGGTCCTGGATTATGCCGGCTGCTTTGCTGAGAGAGTGGGACGGAGTCAGTGGACGGGAGGCTTGTTTGCATCATCGATTGGGCTTTGTCGTTACTTCCAGTCGTGGGCAGAGCAAGAGCCACACCAAGCTGTGATACAACCAGAAAGGATACTCTCTATGGTGCATCTGTAAACGTTGGTGAGCATCGTAGCTGACAGGCTAAATTTCCTTAATTTTCGGAGAAAGTAAAGCCATTGGTGGGCTTTCATAACTATATTGTCGTCATGGAGGGACAAGGATAAATTGTTGGTGATGTGGACACTTAGAAACTTGAAACTCAGAAAACACAAAACTCAAAAAGGAAACTTTCCCCTAGTTCTAGAGGTGAAGATGGACATGAATCCTTATTTATAGCATTTGCTGCCAGGAAGCAGGTAAGTTTAAATGTCCCAATGTTTGGGAAAATGTAAGTTTCGAAGTTTGTGGGATGGGCTGGGTGAGGTGTGTTTTGGACACATTGGGGAGTTGAATGGCATGGAGGGAGGTGTGGGTCGCAGGTCAAGGAAAATAATATCAATCTCCTAGTCCAGCACCAATCACTTCCTCTCTGCTTTGCTCCGGTCAAACAATGAGGAACAGCGTTATTGTTGAATTTGTTAGTGTTTAAAATGCTGGAGTTGTTGAAAAACACTAAAAAATTCAACAACAACTCCAATATTGAAAACACGAACATATTCAATGTGCGAGTTGAATGTTGGCGCTGTTATTAAATTTGTTTGCTTTTTTTTCAGTGTTGTGTTTGTTTTTGAACTTGTTAGTGTTTTTCAGTATTGGGTTACTGTCGAATTTTTTACATTTTTCAATGTTATGGTTGTTGATTTTTTTAAAAAAAGTTTCCCCCCAATATTGGAGTTGTTTGATTTGTTCATGTTTTTTTAATATTGGAGTTGTTATTTGATTTGTTCATGTTTTTTTAATATTGGAGTTGTTGTTTGATTTGTTCATGTTTTTTCAATGTTGGAGTTGTAGTTGTTGGACTTGTTACTGTTTTTCAATATTGTTTTTATTGTTGAATTTGAAGGTTCTCAGTGTTGAGATTGTTGTTGCTTTTGTAGATGTTTTTAAATGTCAGCTTGTGGTCGAAGAATTTATTTGTGGTTTTCAACGTTGGGATTCTCATTGAATTGTTGGTGTTTTTCAGTGTTGGGATAGTTGTTGAACTGGTTAGTGTTTTTCAATGTTAGGACTGTTGTTGAACTTGTTAGTGTTTTTCAATGTTGGGGTGCCTGTTGAATTTGTTGGTGTTTATAATGTAGTTATTAGAACATAGAACATAGAACAATACAGCACAGAACAGGCCCTTCGGCCTTCGATGTTGTGCCGACCAAAATAAAAAGCAATGCCCCTCCAAACTAAACCATTCCCTTCTCTTCCATATACTTATCAATTAACCTCTTAAACGCCACCAAACTTGGCGCATCTACAACAGCTGCAGGCAGGGCATTCCACTCCCTAATCACTCTTTGAGTAAGAACCTACCTCTGATATCCGTCCTATAACTCATACCCCTTAATTTAAAGCTGTGTCCCCTCTTGCTAGCTTTCTCCATCCTAGGAAAAAGGCTATCACTGTCCACCCTATCTAAACCTCTAATCATCTTATATGCTTCAATGAGATCCCCTCTTAGCCGCCTCCTTTCTAACGAAAACAACCTCAAATCCTTCAACCTCTCTTCATAGGACCTGCCCTCCATACCAGGCAACATCCTAGTAAACCTCCTCTGTACCCTCTCCAATGCCTCCACATCTTTCTTATAATGTGGCGACCAGCACTGCACACAATACTCCAAGTGCGGCCGCACTAGAGTTTTGTACAGCTGCAACATGATGCTGCGGCTCCTAAATTCAATCCCCCTACCAATAAAAGCTAAGACTCCATAATCCTTCTTAACAACTTTATCCACTTGACTGCCTACTTTCAGGGATCTATTGACACATACACCAAGATCCTTCTGTTCCTCAACACTATTAAGAGCCCTACCATTAGCCCTATACTCTACACATTTATTGTTCCTGCCAAAGTGCATTACCTCACACTTTTCCACATAAAACTCCATTTGCCACCTCTCGGCCCAGCTCTGCAACTTGTCCAAGTCACTCTGTAAACTAAAACACCCCTCTTCACTATCTACACTCCACCAACTTTAGTATCATCTGCAAATTTACTGATCCATCCCTCAATACCCTCATCCAGATCATTTATAAAAATTACAAACAGCAGGGGCCCCAAACAGACCCCTGAGGCACACCACTCGTCACCGAACTCCACGATGAATATCTCCCATCAACCACCACCCTCTGTCTTCTATCTGCCAGCCAATTCCTAATCCAATTAGCTAAATCACCCTCTATTCCACACATCTGCATTTTCTGTAGAAGTCTTCCATGGGCAACCTTATCAAACGCCTTACTAAAGTCCATATATACTACATCAACCGCCTTACCCCATCCACCTCTCTGGTCACTTTCTCAAAAAACTCAATGAGGTTAGTAAGGCATGACCTACCCTTCACGAAACCATGCTGACTATCCCCAATCAATTCATTTCTCTCCAAATAACTATAAATACTATCCCTAATAATTCTCTCCAATACCTTGCCCACCACAGAAGTAAGACTCACTGGCCTATAATTCCCAGGAAGGTCTCTCTCCCCCTTCTTAAACAATGGGACCACATTCGCCATCCTCCAGTCCTCCGGAACCACACCCGTAACCAACGAGGACCTGACGATCAGAGCCAGAGGCTCTGCAATCTCCTCTCTTGCCTCCCAGAGAATCCTAGGGTAAATCCCGTCCGGCCCAGGGGACTTATCCAACTTCAAACCCTCGAGAATTTCTAACACATCCTCCCTAGCTACTACAATACTTCCCAATTTGCAACCCTGTACCTCAGTGCTCTCCATAGCTACATTTCCAGCACTCTGCGTGAATACCGAAGAGAAATATTTATTCAGTGCCTCACCAATCTCTTCAGCTCCACGCACAACTTCCCACTGCTGTCTATGACTGGCCCTAATCTTGCCCTAACCAATCTTCTATTCTTAACATAGCGAAAGAAAGCTTTAGGATTCTCCTTAATCCTATCAGCCAACATCTTCTCGTGTCCCCTCTTAGCTCTCCTCAATTCACTTTTTACCTCCTTCCTGGCTAATCTATAGCTTTCCATTGCACTATCTGAGCCTTCAAGCCTCATCCTGACATAAGCCTCCTTTTTCTTCTTAACCAGCAAATCAACTTTTTTCGTACACCAAGGCTCTCTTACTCGACCATTTCCTCCCTGCCTGAAAGGGACATACTTATCAAGGACTCGCAGCAGCTGCTCCTTGAATAAGCACCACATTCCAGATGTTCCCAGTCCCTGTAGTTCCCTAGTCCAATCTATGCACCCTAATTCTCTCCTAATTCTCTTCAAGTTATTCTTGAATTTGTTGGTGATTTTGAATGCTGGAGTTGTTCATGAATTTGTATTTTTTAATGTTGGGGTTGATGTTGAATTTTTTGGTGTTATTCAATATTGGGGTTGTTGCTGAATTTGATAATGTTTAGAATATCTCACTATGTATCTAAATATATTTAGTGAATATCTAACAGCTTGTTTCCATCCTGATATAATTGTCACATCACAATTTCTGTCCACATTGAATTACCTTTTTGATATTAACTTTCTTAGACTTCTTGCTCTCTTCAATCTTGAAAGGCGGCTTAAAGCTTCTCACTCCTTTAAAAGAACGCACTGTCTCATACTTTTACTTTTTAAATATTAGCAGGATGGCAATTCCAGAAACTGTAACATTTGTGGCTGAAAGTAGAATCAAACATAAATACATGTAAATTAGACAAATAAAGCTTACAATAATTAATACATCTATATTACAGGTGGACTCATAACTTTCCAAGATCTTCTGTGACAAGTGGATGCCTCAGGCTGGTGTGCACCAACCCAGTAAGAAGTTTGACAACACCAGGTTTAAGTCCTTTCGAGGTGTTTTGACCTCTTCGTCAGGTGAATGAAGTGTTCCCTTCCTGCCGGTGAACACTTCAGCAGTCACGGGTATTCGGCCTCCGATCCTTGGATAAGCATTCTCCGAGGTGGCCTTCACCCCTCATCACAGCGCAGAGTCGCTGAGCAGAGTCTGATAGTCAAGTTCCACACACGAGGTCGGTCTTAACAGGGATCGTGGGTTCATATCACGCTATCCGTAACCCCCATGACTTGCCTGGGTTTATAAAACCTCACTAACTGTGCTGTCTGGAGACAATACACATCTCTCTAACCTGTGCTCAGTGCTCGATCCATTCACATTGTCGGCCACTTTAAGACTTGAATAGCAGGTTAGGTGTAAAGATTCACATTCTAATCAGTAATCTGTAAATTGTGCTGTAATATGTGCTGTCTGAGATCAGAACACCTCATTCACCTGACAAAGAGGTCGAAACATCTCGAAAGCTTGTGAGTTTACTCTGAAATAAATCGGTTGGATTTAAACCTGATGTTGTCAGATTTCATACTGTGTTTACCCCAGTCCAACACCGGCATCTCTACATCGTGCACCAACACTCCAGAAATGATATTTCTATTTATTCTTTTGATATTTTGGTATCAGTTACATCGTCTCTGATGGGACAATCACCCATTTAATGATTTGTTTCACTCATTTTTTGATTATTTTGCCCTATAAAATGATTATTCACAGAAGTTAGCAACACACATTTAATCTGATGGCCCAAGGCTTCCAGTCCCTCTGGTAAAAGATATTCAATTCCTATGGAAACACAGAAGGTAAATAATTTAAGCTGAATTCTGTTCCCTGAAGGAAAGTGGAAGAGTTATACAGTAAATTAAATAAAAATATCATTGTATTTATTTACCGTCCCCCGTCCTTCTCTCCCTCCCGCAGACTCAGCACCGTCCGTCTCTGTCTCCTCTATTTATACCCTCAGCCCCTCCCTGAAGGGAGACTCCAGTCTCGAGCTGCTCCTATTTTTTGAATCCCTCGCGCTCCGTCTCGCTGAGCGGGCACGTGCCGGCGCGCAGGCGCACTCTCTTCACACCGCCAACCGTCAGAGGCAGGTGGAGCGCGAGTCACGTGTCTCCTTTCCGGGAGGCCCGAGGCTGTAAATAGAG
Source organism: Sphyrna mokarran (assembly GCA_024679065.1). NCBI lineage: Eukaryota > Metazoa > Chordata > Chondrichthyes > Carcharhiniformes > Carcharhinidae > Sphyrna > Sphyrna mokarran. The sequence continues at coordinate 15,900,817 of JAGIQG010000038.1, read as the reverse complement.
ACTGTGCGGTGCGCGGGACTGCGGGAGGGCGGGGGCGGGGCTGCGGGAGAGGAGGGGCGGGGCTAGAGGAATGTGGGGGCGGGGCTGCTGGAGGGGGCGGGGCAGTGAGCTGTCTGTGTGGAAGGGACACACAATTGAAGATGATGGTAAACCTTTATATCAAATACTGGGACATTGCAACTCAAAACACAGCTGGCTGCAGGAGTGGGAGGGAGGGGGGTGTCTGAAGTGTATTTGTTTCAATGTGAGGAATATAACAAGTAAGAGAGATGAACTTAGAGCTTGGATTTCTGCTGGGAATTATAATGTTGTTGTTACAGAAACTTGGTTGAAAGATGGACAGGATCAGCAGCTAAACATTCCAGGATTGAGATGCTTCCAGCGGGATAGAGGGAGGATGTAAAAGAGGAATTACATTACTGGTGAAGGAGAATATCCCAGCTCTACTGAGGGGGGACAACTCAGAGAGTTCAGGCAGCGAGGCAATATGGGCAGAGCTCAGGAACAGTAAGGGAGCAGACACAATGTTGGGGTTTTATTACAGGTCTCCCAACAGCCAGCAGGAGATAGAGGAGCAGAAACTGTAGAGTCTGTAGAAAAAGTTGTTGTGATGGTCATTTTAACTTTTCCGATATTGACTGGGACTCATCACTGCTTGAGACTTGGATGGGACAGAATTTGTAAGGAGTTCCAGGAGGGTTTCTTAAATAGCATGTAAATAGCCCAACTCAGGAAAAAATCATATTAGACCCGTATTGGGGAATGTGCCCAGCCAGGTGATCAAGGTTTCAGTACAAGAGCATTTCGGGAACAGTGATCAGAATTCCATAAGTTTTAAAGTGCTTGTGGATAAGGACAAGAGTGATCCTCGAGTGAAGGTGTTAAATTTGGGGAAGACTAACTACAACAACATTAGGCAGAGTGTAGATTGGGGGAAGCTGTTTGAGGGTAAATCAACATCTGACATGTGGGAGTCTTTCAAATGTCCGTTGATTGGAACTCATGATGATATGTACCTGTGAGGATGAAGGCTAAATGTGGGAACCCTGGATAAGAAGGGATGTTTGCCTTGTCAAAAAGAGAAAAGAAGTATTCATCAGGTCTAAAAGGCTTAGGGCAGATGAAGCCCTTGAAAAATATAAAGAACATACAAAGGAACTGAAGGAAAGGAGTTCAGAGGGCTAGGTAGACTAGAGTCAGGTAGACTGGCTAGGGCTACTGGGGGATCTTTAAACTAGAAAAGCTGGGGGGTGGGAATACCGATGGGACGGTGAATAAGGGGGTTAGTTCCTAAGAACTGTAGGCACTCTGAGAGGAGGGTTAGGCAGGTGATGGAAAAGGGAAATATCCTGACTGAGGGGCTGAGGTGTGTATATTTTAATGCCAGGAGTGTAATAAATAAGGTAGATGAGCTTTGGGCATCGATTGCTGCTTGGGAGTGTGATGTGGTGGCCATTACAGAGACTTGATTGTCTCAGGGACAGGACTGGGTACTTCAGGTGCCGGGATTCAGATGCTTCAGGAGGGACAGGGTTGGGGGCAAAAGAGGTGGTGGTGTGGCACTGTTGATCAGGGACAGTGTCATGGCTGTAGAGAAGGTGCAAGACGGGGAGGGAATGTCTACGGAGTCTCTGTGGGTGGAAGTTAGGAACAACAAAGACTCGATAACTTTGTTGGGTGTATTCTATAGGCCGCCCAATAGTGGCAGGGAACTTGAGGTGCAGATAGGGAAATAGATCCTAGACAGATGTAGAAATAACAGGGTTGTCTTGATGGGATATTTCAACTTCCCAAAGATCGACTGGAATATCCCAAGGGTAGGGGTTTGGATGGCGAGGAGTTTGTTAGGTGCGTTCAGGAAGGTTTCCTGACACAGTATGTGGAAAAGCCTACGAGAGGAGAGGCTGTACTTGACCTGGTGCTTGCTAATGAGCCAGGGCAGGTGTCGGACCTCACAGTAGGTGAGCATCTTGGGAATGGAGATCATAATTCTATCTCTTTCACGATAGCAATGGAAAGAGATAGGATCAGGCAGGCTGGGAAGGTATATGTCTGGAGTAAGGGGAAATATGAAAACATTAGGCAGGTAATTGGACATATAAACTGGAAGGAGGTGTTCTTGGGGAAGAGTACAGAAGGAAAGTGGCGGATATTCAAGGAATGTTTGTCTGGGGCATTGCAAGACAACATTTCGAGGATTCAAGGATGTTCTGGTATGACGCGGGAACCGTGGTGCACGAAGGTAGTGGTGAACCTAGTAGGAAGAAAAAAAAGGTATATAAAAGGTTCAGAGAGCTAGGGGATGTTAGGGATCTAGACGAGTATAAGGTGTGTAGAAGGGAGCTTAAAAAGGAAATTAGGAGAGCCAGAAGGGGTCATGAGAAGGCCTTGGCAGGTAAGATTAAGGAGAATCCAAGGCCTTCTACAAATATGTGAAAAGTAAAAGGTTGAGAAGAGAAGGGATAGGGCCTATAAAAGGTGAAGGGGGAAAAGTCTGTGTGAATCTGGAAGAAATGGCAGAGGTGCTTAACGAGTACTTTGCCTCGGTATTCACGGTGGAAAGTGAACTGGGAGATTGCACTGCAGGTTTGAGGCATACGGAAAAGATTGAGTATGTGGATGTTAGGAAAGAGGATGTGTTAGACCTGTTAAATTCTATCAAGATAGACAAGTCACTGGGACCGGATGGGATGTACCCCAGGTTATTGTGGAAGGTGAGGGAAGTGGTTGCAGTGCCCCTGGCGATGATATTTGCGTCGTCCATGGAAACGGGAGAGGTTCTGGAGGATTGGAGGATTGCGGATGTGGTTCCTATCTTTAAGAAAGGGAACAGGGATAGTCCAGGAAATTACCGACCAGTGAGTCTGACTTCAGTGGTTGGTAAGCTGATGGAGAGGCTTCTGAGGGATAAGATATATGAACATTTGGAGAAGTTTGGACTGATTAGAAATAGTCAGCATGGTTTTGTCAAGGGCAGGTCATGCCTTACGAGCCTTGTTGAGTTCTTCGAAAATGTGACGGAACACATTGACGAAGGAAGGACGGTGGACGTAGTGTACATGGACTTTAGCAAGGCGTTTGATAAGGTCCCCATGCAAGGCTTCTGGAGAAGGTGAGAGGGCATGGGATCCAAGGGGCTTTGGCCTCGTGGATCCAGAACTGGCTTGCCGGCAGAAGGCAGAGAGTGGTTGTGGATGGGTCTTGTTCTGCATGGAGGTCGGTAACCAGTGGAGTGCCCCAGGGATTGTTCTGGGACCCCTGCTGTTTGTCATTTTCTTAAATGACCTGGATGAAGAAGTGGAGGGATGGGTTAGTAAGTTTGCCGACGATGCAAAGGTCAGTGGTGTTGTGGATGATCTGGAGGGATGTCAAAAGTTGCAACGGGATATAGACAGGATGCAAGGCTGGGCGGAGAAGTGGCAGATGGACTTAATGCGGATAAATGTGTAGTGGTCCATTTTGGCAGGAATAATGGGATGAAGGAGTACAATATAAGGAGTAGAAGTCTTAGCTGTGTTGTAGAGCAGAAGGATCTCGGGGTCCGGGTCTATAGGACTCTTAAATCGGCCTCGCAGGTGGAGTAAGTGGTCAAGAAGGTGTACAGTGTACTGGCCTTCATTAATCGAATAGAGTTTAGGAGTCAAGAGGTAATGATGCAGCTCCATAAGACTCTTGTCAGACCCCATTTGGAACACTGTGCGCAGTTCTGGTCACCTCACTGTAGGAAGGATGTAGAGGCTATTGAGAGAGTGCAGAGGAGATTTACAAGGATGCTGCCTGCATTGGGAGGCAGGCCTTATGAAGATAGGTTGAGGGAACTGGGACTCTTCTCACTGGAGAGACGTAGGTTGAGAGGCGACCTGATAGAGGTTTATAAAATGTTGAGAGGAATAGATAGGGTGGACTCTCAGAAACTATTTCCCCGAGCTGAAATGGTCACTACGAGAGGACACAGATTTAAGGTGCAGGGAAGCAAATACAGAGGAGATGTTAGGGGTAAGTTTTTCACTCAGAGGGTGGTGAGTGAATGGAATCGGCTGCCATCGGAGGTTGTTGAGGCAAACTCGCTGGAGTCTTTTAAAAGACTTCTGGATGAGTATATTTTCTGTCTTGGAGGCTACAGTTGAGGAAGAATCAACTGGAGCTGACCAAAGGGAGCAGGTCTCCGGGGGTGAGCCTACTGAGAATTCTCAGGTGGGTGGGGGGAATAAGAGATTAGGCCTAGTTATAGGAGACTCCATAGTTAGAGGGACAGATAGGAGGGTAAATAGTAATAAACAGGACTCAGGGCTGGTGTGTTGCCTCCCAGGGGCTGGGGTCCAGGATGTTGCAGATCGGGTTTTTAAGATTCTTAAGGGTGAGGGGAGTCAGCCCCAAGTCATAGTTCATGTGGGGACACATGATGTAGGTAGGACAAGGGAAGGGGATATTAAACAGAAATTTATGGAGTTAGGGTGGAAGCTTAGGTCCATAACAGGCAGAGTGGTTATCTCTGGACTCTTGCCTGTGCCAAGGGATAGTTTAGAGATGAACAGAGAAAGGGATAGTTTGAACTCATGGCTGCGTGGATGGTGCAGGAGGGAGGGGTTCAGGTTCCTTAACAATTGGGACTCATTCTGGGATAGGTGGGACCTCTTCAAGAGAGATGGTCTACACCTGAACCAGAGGGGGACTAATATCTTGGGGGGAAAATTTGCTAAGGCTATGATGGGGGCTTTAAACTGATTCGGGGGGGGGGGGTGGGATCCTAAGTAGTTGGGGTGCTGAGAGGGATGAGAGTAAGGGGGTTATAGAAGAGAGTTGTAAAACACAGCGGCGTACGGGTGGGGTGGGGCATGGTTTGAAATGCGTATACTTTAATGCAAGGAGTATTCGCAATAAGGGGGAGGAACTTGCAGCTTGGACCAGTACCTGGAACTTCGATGTTGTGGCCATTTCAGAGACTTGGGTAGAGCAGGGACAGGAATGGATGTTGCAGGTTCCGGGGTACAAATGCTTTAGTCGGAGTAGAGAAGGAGGTAGAAGGGGGGGAGGAGTGGCGTTATTGGTCAAAGACTGTATCACGGTGATAGAAAAGAAGTTTGATGAGGACTTGTCTGTTGAGGTAGTATGGGCTGAGATTAGAAACAGGAGAGGAGAGGTCATCCTGTTGGGAGTCTTTTACAGACCTCCTAATAGTTCTAGAGAGGTTGAGGAAAGGATTGCAAAGTCAATTCTGATTAGGAGTGAAAGTAGTAGGGTAATTGTGATGGGGGACTTTAACTTTGCTAATATTGATTGGAATAGCTATAGCTCTAGCTCGTTAGAGGGGTCAGTTTTCGTACAGAGTGTGCAGGAAGGTTTTTTGACTCAGTATGTAGATAGGCCAACTAGAGGTGAGGCTACATTGGATTTGGTGCTGGGCAATGAGCCAGACCAGGTGTTAGGCTTGGAAGTTAGTGAACATTTTGGTGATAGTGACCACAATTCGGTTACGTTCACCTTAGTGATGGACAGGGATAGGCATGAAGCTGGGGGCAGTAGTTATAGCTGGGGGAAGGGTAATTATGAGGCCATCAGGAGAGAATTAGGGTGCGTAGATTGGACTAGGGAACTACAGGGACTGGGAACATCTGGAATGTGGTGCTTATTCAAGGAGCAGCTGCTGAGAGTCCTTGATAAGTATGTCCCTGTCAGGCAGGGAGGAAATGGACGAGTAAGAGAGCCTTGGTGTACGAAAAGAGTTGATTTGCTGGTTAAGAAGAAAAAGGAGGCTTATGTCAGGATGAGGCTTGAAGGCTCAGGTAGTGCAATGGATAGCTATAGATTAGCTAGGAAGGAGGTAAAAAGTGAATTGAGGAGAGCTAAGAGGGGACACGAGAAGATGTTGGCTGATAGGATTAAGGAGAATCCTAAAGCTTTCTTTCGATATGTTAAGAATAGAAGATTGGTTAGGGCAAGATTAGGGCCAGTCGTAGATAGCAGTGGGAAGTTGTGCGTGGAGCCTGAAGAGATTGGCGAGGCACTGAATAAATATTTCTCTTCGGTATTCACGCAGAGTGCTGGAAATGTAGCTGTGGAGAGCACTGAGGTACAGGGTTGCAAATTGGGGAGTATTGTAGTAGATAGGGAGGATGTGTTAGAAATTCTCGAGGGTTTGAAGTTTGATAAGTCCCCTGGGCCGGACGGGATTTACCCTAGGATTCTCTGGGAGGCAAGAGAGGAGATTGCAGAGCCTCTGGCTCTGATCTTCAGGTCCTCGTTGGTTACGGGTGTGGTTCCGGAGGACTGGAGGATGGCGAATGTGGTCCCATTGTTTAAGAAGGGGAAGAGAGACCTTCCTGGGAATTATAGGCCAGTGAGTCTTACTTCTGTGGTGGGCAAGGTATTGGAGAGAATTATTAGGGATAGGATTTATAGTTATTTAGAGAGAAATGAATTGATTGGGGATAGTCAGCATGGTTTCGTGAAGGGTAGGTCATGCCTTACTAACCTCATTGAGTTTTTTGAGAAAGTGACCAGAGAGGTGGATGGGGGTAAGGCGGTTGATGTAGTATATATGGACTTTAGTAAGGCTTTTGATAAGGTGGCCCATGGAAGACTTCTACAGAAAATGCAGATGTGTGGAATAGAGGGTGATTTAGCTAATTGGATTAGAAATTGGCTGGCAGATAGAAGACAGAGGGTGGTGGTTGATGGGAGATATTCATCGTGGAGTTCGGTGACGAGTGGTGTGCCTCAGGGGTCTGTTTGGGGCCCCTGCTGTTTGTAATTTTTATAAATGATCTGGATGAGGGTATTGAGGGATGGATCAGTAAATTTGCAGATGATACTAAAGTTGGTGGTGTGGTAGATAGTGAAGAGGGGTGTTTTAGTTTACAGAGTGACTTGGACAAGTTGCAGAGCTGGGCCGAGAGGTGGCAAATGGAGTTTAATGTGGAAAAGTGTGAGGTAATGCACTTTGGCAGGAACAATAAATGTGTAGAGTATAGGGCTAATGGTAGGGCTCTTAATAGTGTTGAGGAACAGAAGGATCTTGGTGTATGTGTCAATAGATCCCTGAAAGTAGGCAGTCAAGTGGATAAAGTTGTTAAGAAGGCTTATGGAGTCTTAGCTTTTATTGGTAGGGGGATTGAATTTAGGAGCCGCAGCATCATGTTGCAGCTGTACAAAACTCTAGTGCGGCCGCACTTGGAGTATTGTGTGCAGTTCTGGTCGCCACATTATAAGAAAGATGTGGAGGCATTGGAGAGGGTACAGAGGAGGTTTACCAGGATGTTGCCTGGTATGGAGGGCAGGTCCTATGAAGAGAGGTTGAAGGATTTGAGGTTGTTTTCGTTAGAAAGGAGGCGGCTAAGAGGGGATCTTATTGAAGCATATAAGATGATTAGAGGTTTAGATAGGGTGGACAGTGATAGCCTTTTTCCTAGGATGGAGAAAGCTAGCACGAGGGGACACAGCTTTAAATTAAGGGGTATGAGTTATAGGACGGATATCAGAGGTAGGTTCTTTACTCAAAGAGTGATTAGGGAGTGGAATGCCCTGCCTGCAGCTGTTGTAGATGCGCCAAGTTTGGTGGCGTTTAAGAGGTTAGTTGATAAGTATATGGATGAGAAGGGAATGGTTTAGTTAGGAGGGGCATTGCTTTTTATTTTGGTCGGCACAACATTGAAGGCCGAAGGGCCTGTTCTGTGCTGTAATGTTCTATGTTCTATGTTCTATGTTCTATGTATCACAGCCACACCAGGAAAATTGACACACACAGATTCACTTGTACACTCACACTCACAAACACACAACACACTCAGACTCAGAGACAAATGTAGAGACGGGGAGGGGAAGACAGGGACAGGGGGAGACAGTGAGAGGGGGAGACGGTGGGAGGGGGAGATGGAGTTGGGGAAGCAAAGATATACAGAGAGATACAAGGCAAGAACACAAAACACAGAGAGGGAGAGAGCTATTCTAATGGATGTTTAATGTGGGATCAGTGTTTGGGAAATTGTAAACCGCACTGATATTCCCAACAAGAGCAAGAGGTCTGAGAGTTTAAACTCTCAGCCCTGAGGCTTCAAAGTTTCAATGCAGTGACAGCCCCCCTCTCCCCCGCCCCCACCTCCTTTTTGTACATTGTTAGCTACGCGTGTCTGAAGCTCTGGGGACATCGACATTACTGGAACAATTCAATCTCTGGGGACAGTCACAGCAAACAGACTCTGTGAATACATTGACACTTTAAAACACTGCAAAAAGCTGTATTTCCATTCAAACCCCTTCCTGTCCATCTCCCTGGAAATGTAAAGGTAACTCCCATTCCCAAAAAAGCAGCAATATGTGGATTGGAAACAGCTTCCAGCAGCTTTTTCCACCCTGACCTTTCCACAAGCCCAACATGTTTACAAACATTCCCTGAAGTTTATTGTCCCAGAATGTGAGCCTGCACATTCTGCTCTGAAAAAGATTCTGTTAAATATTGATAACCCCCATCCCAACCCCCTGTCAATCTGGCACTGAACTTGTGTCTTAACTGAGAGAGAAGCAGAGAGACAGAAAGAATCAGAGGGTGAGAGACATCTCTTGCTCTGTCTGTCTCTCTCTCCCCGTCTCCCTCGCTCTCCTTCTCATTCTCTCCCTCTCTCCTGCCGCTCTCCCTCCCTGTCTCCACCAGTCTCACAGTTGTCGTGTGCTAAGTGTTTCCCCACTGCTGGGAATTTGTAAAGGGGGAGAGACACTGTGTAATACAATGAAGATAAAGCTGCCCCCTTCACTCCTCACTCCCATTTCCTCAATCATTTGGATATGTGGAATGGTCACATCCAAGGGGGCCTTCACGACACACGACAGCGCAGAGTCGCTGAGCAGAGACTGATAGACAAGTTCCACACACATGAGGACGGTCTCAACAGGGATCTTGGCTTCATGTCACACTATCTGTAACCCCCGTGATTTGCCTGGGTTTATAAAACCTCACTAACTGTGCCGGTTAGAGACAATTCACACTCTTTAGTTTACCCCAGTTCAACGCTGGCATCTCTGTGAAAATATCACAGCAAGGTGATTATAATCATCTCCCCACTTGATTATGGGCAGTTCACCATCACCCCACCCCCCACAAACCACCCCCCCCACACACACACAGACACACACAGACACACACACACACAGACACAGACACACACACACACACACAGACACACACACACACACACACACACAGACACACACACACACACACAGACACACAGACACACAGACTGCAAACTGATGTTTAAAATGGAGCAGCAGACAGAAAATCGAGAGCTGGTTTTAAACTCTGAGAGAGAAACATTATAACTGGTGACAGGCTGTTATTGTACAGAAATGTAGAGGCTGTGGGCTCAGAGTTTCCACACCACCAGTTTAAAGTCCAACCAGGTTTATTTGTAGCAAAAGCCGTGAGTTTTGGGGAACAGCCCGTCCCTTCGTCAGGGAACTGGGAATTCAGATCGCAAAACTAACACAAAGACACAAACTCAATTTACAGAATAATGATTGGAATGGGAGTCTTGACCCATCACTATCCTGTACCCCTCACTCCTGACTGTCCCTCACCAGCCCTCACCTTCATCATCCCTCACTCCTCAATCTTCACCAACCTTGAGTCCTCACCATCCCTGACCCCTAACTCCAACCATTCCTGACCCCTCATCATCCCTCATCATCCCTGACCCCTCAATCCCCATCATTCTGACCCTTCACCCTCACCATTCCTGATTTTTCACCATCCCTGACACCTCACCATGCCTGATCCCTGACCCTTAATCATCCCTGAGCCCTCATCCCTCACCATCCCTCACCATCACTGACCCTTCATCCCTCACCATCCCTCACATCACTGACCATCACTGACCCTTCACCCTCACCATCCCTGAGCCTCATCCTCACCATCCCTGAGCCCTCATCCCTCACCATCCGACCCTTCATCCCTCACCATCCCTACCATCACTGACCCTTCATCCCTCACCATCCCTGACCCTTCATCCCTCACCATCCCTCACCATCATGACCCTTCATCCCTCACCATCCCTGACCCTTATCCCTCACCATCCCTGACCCTCATCCCGCACCATCCCTCACCATCACTGACCTTCATCCTCACCATCCCTGACCCTTCATCCCTCACCAATCCTCACCATCACTGACCCTCATCCCTCACCATCCCTGACCCTTCATCCCTCACCATCACTGACCCTTCATCCCTCACCATCCCTGAGCCCTCATCCCTCACCATCCCTGACCCTTCATCCCTCACCATCCCTCACCATCACTGACCCCTCACTGCTCACATCCCTCACTTTAAATCCCCCCGCCCCTCCCTCCCTCTCTGTCTGTCTGTTTTCTGTCTGTGATCCAGGTTTGAATTAAAATTAAAAAGCCACACGGAAAAGCTGCAGGATTTGGAATTCAGTCTCTCTCTCTCTCTCTGTCCCCAAACCCTTTTGTCTCTGTCTCTCTCCCTCTCTCAATAAATAATCTCTCTTTTTGCCTCTGCCTTTCTCTCTATCTTTCTGTCTTAGCAACTTGATTGCGGTGTTAATATCAGCACTACATGTTACACTCAAAAAAAAACTTTATTCTTTAAATAATCTGTTTTTGCCTCTGTCTCTGTGTCTGTGCTCCAGGTTTGAACTGAAATTTTAAAACATGCTGCAGAATTTTGAATTCTGCCTGTCTCTCAGTAACTTCATTGCAGTGTTAATGTCAGTCTCACCTCTGACACTAAATAAACTTTCAAAGCTCACTCTCTCTCTCTCTCTCAATTCAGCCCCGAGATCAGTGTTAGATTGAGAGAGAGGGGTCAGTGTTGGGGAAGGTGTGGGCAGTTTGATGGGAAGTTTGGAATCAATGACAGGGAGTGTTTTAGAACATAGAACATAGAACATTACAGCACAGAACAGGCCCTTCGGCCTTCGATGTTGTGCCGACCAAAATAAAAAGCAATGCCCCTCCAAACTAAACCATTCCCTTCTCTTCCATATACTTATCAATTAACCTCTTAAACGCCACCAAACTTGGCGCATCTACAACAGCTGCAGGCAGGGCATTCCACTCCCTAATCACTCTTTGAGTAAAGAACCTACCTCTGATATCCGTCCTATAACTCATACCCCTTAATTTAAAGCTGTGTCCCCTCGTGCTAGCTTTCTCCATCCTAGGAAAAAGGCTATCACTGTCCACCCTATCTAAACCTCTAATCATCTTATATGCTTCAATAAGATCCCCTCTTAGCCGCCTCCTTTCTAACGAAAACAACTTCAAATCCTTCAACCTCTCTTCATAGGACCTGCCCTCCATACCAGGCAACATCCTGGTAAACCTCCTCTGTACCCTCTCCAATGCCTCCACATCTTTCTTATAATGTGGCGACCAGAACTGCACACAATACTCCAAGTGCGGCCGCACTAGAGTTTTGTACAGCTGCAACATGATGCTGCGGCTCCTAAATTCAATCCCCCTACCAATAAAAGCTAAGACTCCATATGCCTTCTTAACAACTTTATCCACTTGACTGCCTACTTTCAGGGATCTATTGACACATACACCAAGATCCTTCTGTTCCTCAACACTATTAAGAGCCCTACCATTAGCCCTATACTCTACACATTTATTGTTCCTGCAAAGTGCATTACCTCACACTTTTCCACATTAAACTCCATTTGCCACCTCTCGGCCCAGCTCTGCAACTTGTCCAAGTCACTCTGCAAACTATAACACCCCTCTACACTATCTACCACTCCACCGACTTTAGTGTCATCTGCAAATTTACTGATCCATCCTTCAATACCCTCATCCAGATCATTTATAAAAATTACAAACAGCAGGGGCCCCAAAACAGACCCCTGAGGTACACCACTTGTCACCGAACTCCACGATGAATATCTCCCATCAACCACCACCCTCTGTCTTCTATCTGCCAGCCAATTCCTAATCCAATTAGCTAAATCACCCTCTATTCCACACATCTGCATTTTCTGTAGAAGTCTTCCATGGGCCACCTTATCAAACGCCTTACTAAAGTCCATATATACTACATCAACCGCCTTACCCCCATCCACCTCTTTGGTCACTTTCTCAAAAAACTCAATGAGGTTAGTAAGGCATGACCTACCCTTCACAAAACCATGCTGACTATCCCCAATCAATTCATTTCTCTCTAAATAACTATAAATCCTATCCCTAATAATTCTCTCCAATACCTTGCCCACAACAGAAGTAAGACTCACTGGCCTATAATTCCCAGGAAGGTCTCTCTTCCCCTTCTTAAACAATGGGACCACATTCGCTATCCTCCAGTCCTCCGGAACCACACCCGTAACCAACGAGGACCTGAAGATCAGAGCCAGAGGCTCTGCAATCTCCTCTCTTGCCTCCCAGAGAATCCTAGGGTAAATCCCGTCCGGCCCAGGGGACTTATTCAACTTCAAACCCTCGAGAATTTCTAACACATCCTCCCTATCCACTACAATACTTCCCAATTTGCAACCCTGTACCTCAGTGCTCTCCATAGCTACATTTCCAGCTCTTTGCGTGAATACCGAAGAGAAATATTTATTCAGTGCCTCACCAATCTCTTCAGGAGATTTTGTAAAGATGTTGAGGGTGATGGAAAGCTCAGTGTGGAACAGGCTGGGGGAAGGGGGGGGGGGCCTCCCACTTCACACCTCGCTGCTGCTGTTTGGGCAATGACAGTTCCCTTTGCATTGACCCCCCCCACAACCTCCCCAGGTCTCGGTGATGTGGTTTGTCTCAGGGGGAGGAGGTAAATCTGCAGCCGGTGACTGATTAGCAGGTAACTCTTCCCCCCGCCCAGTTTGAACAGTCAGATTAGGGTCAATGATGGGATTAGGCTGGGGGTAGGGGTTAAATTGACCCTCCCTGGCTGGGTTGGGGGGGGGGGGTTAAATTGACCCTCCCTGGCTGGGTGGGTGGGGGGGTTAAATTGACCCTCCCTGGCTGGGTGGGGGGGTGGGAGTTAAATTGACCCTCCCTGGCTGGGTTGGGGGGGAGGGAGTTAAATTGACCCTCCCTGGCTGGGTTGTGGCAGGGGGGCGCCTTTCCGGAGTGTGAGCCTGCAGATTAGGGTCAATGATGGGATTCGGTTCGGGGTTAAATTAACCCGATGGCTGGGCTGGAGGTGTCTCCCCCGGGCGTGAGGTTTCAGATGAGGGACGGTGACGGACACTAAGGGACAATTTCACATGGCCAATCCACCGAAGCTGCACATCCTTGGGAATTATTGAACCCTCCGCTCAGCCCGATAGAGAGCAAGAGAGAGAGAGACAGGGAGACAGAGAGAGCTGGGAGTGTTTGATGGGGACAGTGTAGTGGGAACTTTAGCCTTCAGGCCTAGTCAAGCCAGGATTGTGTCCCCCAGGGCCTTGTGTTCAGGATTCAGGCCTGCTACAGTTAGGATTGTATTTCTGGGCCCTAACATTCAGGCTTCAGGCCTGTTGAAAACAAGATTGTGTCCCCTGGCACCTACAATTCAGGATGGGGACTTCCCACAGGCTGTATTGTGTCCCCAGGGCCTAATATTCAGGCTTTGTGGCCTGGTAGAGCCAGGATTGGATCCTCTAGACCAATACATTTGATTTGACACTCACCAAACCTGGCCAGACCTGTACAGTATGAGAGTTTTTTTTCAGTGTAGAGTAATGCATGTGGCAATAACAAATCAAATCAAAATGTTAAAAATCCCCCAGCACAATGTCTTAACGTTTGAATTTATTTTACTATATTTCTGTGTAATCGAGTTATGTTATCCCAGCTTTTTCCTGTCTGTCTGTGTCGTTAACACAATCGATGATCCCGTCATCCTGGAACACCTTCTATCACCGTTCCACAGAGCAGGATCGATCCCCCAGGATCACATTCATCTTTTTCATTCATTATCCTAAATGTCCCACCAATGATTTGTTTTAATCCCGTCCTGCACAGCTTTGTTTAGGGTTCCCCGGCATCTCCTTTCTGACAATTCAATTTCATTTGTTTTACACTCACTGTCGCGGACGGGTAAAAAGTGAACTTTGTTATCCTCGAGGCGATCAGAAGCTCTGGGTTCGAGTCACACCCCAGGGCTTGACCAACAATGAAGCTGCGAACACGATGTGACCAAATAGGTCGAGTGTCCACCTGGGAAATCTTTCCAATGGGCCAGTGTACAGAGGTAAGATTGGGAGAATCTCCTGGACAGACAGGTTTGATGTGGAGTGATATTCCTCTATCAATATTTCTCAGGAAGCAGATTACTGATCGCTTCCAAAAATAACTAGCTGGACATAGGTGTAAGTCTGCCTATCACCGTTCATCAGCGCAGAAGGGAAGAGAAAGGGAAGAGAAAGGCAGTCAAGTGGATAAAGTTGTTAAGAAGGCATATGGAGTCTTAGCTTTTATTGGTAGGGGGATTGAATTTAGGAGCCGCAGCATCATGTTGCAGCTGTACAAAACTCTAGTGCGGCCGCACTTGGAGTATTGTGTGCAGTTCTGGTCGCCACATTATAAGAAAGATGTGGAGGCATTGGAGAGGGTAAAGAGGAGGTTTACTAGGATGTTGCCTGGTATGGAGGGCAGGTCCTATGAAGAGAGGTTGAAGGATTTGAGGTTGTTTTCGTTAGAAAGGAGTCGGCTAAGAGGGGATCTTATTGAAGCATATAAGATGATTAGAGGTTTAGATAGGGTGGACAGTGATAGCCTTTTTTCCTAGGATGGAGAATGCTAGCACGAGGGGACACAGCTTTAAATTAAGGGGTATGAGTTATAGGACGGATATCAGAGGTAGGTTCTTTAATCAAAGAGTGATTAGGGAGTGGAATGCCCTGCCTGCAGCTGTTGTAGATGCGCCAAGTTTGGTGGCGTTTAAGAGGTTAGTTGATAAGTATATGGATGAGAAGGGAATGGTTTAGTTAGGAGGGGCATTGCTTTTTATTTTGGTCGGCACAACATCGAAGGCCGAAGGGCCTGTTCTGTGCTGTATTGTTCTATGTTCTATGTTCTATGATTGGGGTATCACACAGCAAACTCCTTTCATCATTGCCAGGACAATGGTCATTTCTTAACAAACTCTGACCTCGGGGGGGTGCGAAGGGGGGCGGTTTAACCCTCACACATCTTCAAAACAAATTGGAGGTTTTACAATGATGGATAACATTAATAAATGAAACATAGGAACAAATATTAGCTTGTGTCATTTCCAAAGAGTGAGATCTCCAGTTCTAGGGGATCTGTCTGCCTGGATAACTTTCTGTCTGGAAGCAGCAACTCCAACATGTTTGAAATGAATGATGAGGGAAGGGATGGGACTGAGAAACTCAGACCGTTTCACAGGCGGGTGTCACACACTGTTAACATCAAGCAGCATTTAAGGAGTTCACAGAGAGTGTTCACCCACCTTCTGTCAGAACTGCAATCTGGTGGTGATTTTTCTGGTTTGTGTTACATCAGCTCAATGAGCTGTGGTTTGTAAAAGAAGGAAATAGTATTGGGGGATTTTATTCATGCAGCCAATGCTTGAGTTCGATCTGAGTTCCAGCTGTAAAAACGGGTGAAGCTTGGGAACGGTCCACCCATCAAGACCCGGCTTTTAAAAGAATAAAGCCACAGCGGTCATGGTCGAGGGGGCCAGCACACTCCAGTCCTGGAAAAGAGTTTGAGCTAAACCTGCAATCCATCTCCACATGAATTGATTGGGGATAGTCAGCATGGTTTCGTGAAGGGTAGGTCATGCCTTACTAACCTCATTGAGTTTTTTGAGAAAGTGACCAGAGAGGTGGATGGTGGTAAGGCGGTTGATGTAGTATATATGGACTTTAGTAAGGCTTTTGATAAGGTGGCCCATGGAAGACTTCTACAGAAAATGCAGATGTGTGGAATAGAGGGTGATTTAGCTAATTGGATTAGAAATTGGCTGGCAGATAGAAGACAGAGGGTGGTGGTTGATGGGAGATTTTCATCGTGGAGTTCGGTGACGAGTGGTGTGCCTCAGGGGTCTGTTTTGGGGCCCCTGCTGTTTGTAATTTTTATAAATGATCTGGATGAGGGTATTGAGGGATGGATCAGTAAATTTGCAGATGATACTAAAGTTGGTGGTGTGGTAGATAGTGAAGAGGGGTGTTTTAGTTTACAGAGTGACTTGGACAAGTTGCAGAGCTGGGCCGAGAGGTGGCAAATGGAGTTTAATGTGGAAAAGTGTGAGGTAATGCACTTTGGCAGGAACAATAAATGTGTAGAGTATAGGGCTAATGGTAGGGCTCTTAATAGTGTTGAGGAACAGAAGGATCTTGGTGTATGTGTCAATAGATCCCTGAAAGTAGGCAGTCAAGTGGATAAAGTTGTTAAGAAGGCTTATGGAGTCTTAGCTTTTATTGGTAGGGGGATTGAATTTAGGAGCCGCAGCATCATGTTGCAGCTGTACAAAACTCTAGTGCGGCCGCACTTGGAGTATTGTGTGCAGTTCTGGTCGCCACATTATAAGAAAGATGTGGAGGCATTGGAGAGGGTACAGAGGAGGTTTACCAGGATGTTGCCTGGTATGGAGGGGAGGTCCTATGAAGAGAGGTTGAAGGATTTGAGGTTGTTTTCGTTAGAAAGGAGGCGGCTAAGAGGGGATCTTATTGAAGCATATAAGATGATTAGAGGTTTAGATAGGGTGGACAGTGATAGCCTTTTTCCTAGGATGGAGAAAGCTAGCACGAGGGGACACAGCTTTAAATTAAGGGGTATGAGTTATAGGACGGATATCAGAGGTAGGTTCTTTACTCAAAGAGTGATTAGGGAGTGGAATGCCCTGCCTGCAGCTGTTGTAGATGCGCCAAGTTTGGTGGCGTTTAAGAGGTTAGTTGATAAGTATATGGATGAGAAGGGAATGGTTTAGTTAGGAGGGGCATTGCTTTTTATTTTGGTCGGCACAACATCGAAGGCCGAAGGGCCTGTTCTGTGCTGTATTGTTCTATGTTCTATGGCATTGGGATGATATTAGCACATGGATGGCCAAATGGAAAGGAATATCCAATTCAAACTGTTCCCTGAACCTTCGACAGAGCAGAAAGAACACAGCTTCATCTTGATAAAGAAGGATTGGTGGGAATATTGGGAGCAAACTAAAATCCATCAATACATTTATTGGTGATCTCATCGATCACCAGCCAATATTGTAACTATTCAGAGAGGACAGAACGGTGCCCCCGATAACATCGGTCCCTTGTTCAGCCGTGAGATTTATTATTGGCCCACTCCAACCATCAGCTGGAACACCAGCCGGGAGGTCACGTAGCAAACGCAGAGGCCATGAGTAGCCTCCTTTAGCAGACACACCAGCGATGGGACCACAAGTAGAAGAGACGGTAATGACCATGAATGTTCTGGATATCCGACCTGTGCCCGCAGACGACACAGAACTTTGGATGTAAAAGACCCGGGTCCTCTCCAAAGTGAAACAATTAGAGCTGATGGGGAGAAATGGAAAGACCAGTACAGTCCCAATTCCATCCTTATTGGAGCAGAAGAGAGCAGCTCACTGTAAAAGGTACAATACTGCTCTGGGTGACACATTGTTCTGTGTCAGGGTCACTGCTCCATACTGGCTGAACTAAATCACAGCAGTGTCCAGAATGAAGATGCTGGTTAGGAGTTATGTGTGTGTGTGTGTGTGTGTGTGTGTGTGTGTGTGTATCTGTGTATGCACGTGCGTGTGTGTCTGTTTGTGTGTCTCTGTTTGTGTGTATGTGTGTGTGTGTGCCCATTTAGTAAGTCATTCTAATTGAATATTTTTTGGGTTGTTTTACTTGCAATTTGTTGTGTTTGAATTCAAATTATCTGTGAGAGTTAATATGGACATTTAAAACAATGTGTTCTGTGGTCATTTTAGATAATATTTGCTGTGCTAATTTTATATGAAAATGTAATTTTTATTTGTCTTATTGAAGTCATAAGTTGTGATCATTAATTATATTTTCTGCGTCCATGTTAATGGATATTTTGATGGATTTCTGCATGTTTTCTCTTTTACCGTTTTAAATAATATATTAGATCTAATAAGATATTCAATCCCAGTGCCACCGATATTTACAAAGTCCAGTTGTAGAGATGATTTCTGACTCAATTTGTTTTTTTATGGTGATTTAAAACAATAACTGCTGTGACAATGTTAACGATATGTCCTGTGTCCAGTTTTAATGTCACTTCTTGTAACTGTTTAAAAATATGTTTGTTGGGTCTGCTCAGCTGTTGTTTTGACATTTTCTGGATATTTTGGTGGGTTTCTGCTTGTTTTCTTTTTTGC
Source organism: Sphyrna mokarran (assembly GCA_024679065.1). Classification (NCBI taxonomy): domain Eukaryota; kingdom Metazoa; phylum Chordata; class Chondrichthyes; order Carcharhiniformes; family Carcharhinidae; genus Sphyrna; species Sphyrna mokarran. Next base: position 15,882,522 of record JAGIQG010000038.1, on the reverse strand, counting down.
GGTTTTGAATAATTGTGTACACCTCGATCAGGTCACCCCTCACTCTTCCCTGCTCCAACGGAAATAACCCGAGTCTATCCAACCTCTCTTCCTATCTGGAATGCTCCATCCCAGGCAGCATCCTGGTGAATCTCCTCTGTACCCCCTCCAGTGCAATCACATCCTTCCGATAATGTGGTGACCAGAACTGCACACAGTATTCTAGCTGTGGCCTCACCAAAGTTCTGTATAACTCCAACATCACTTCCCTGCTTTTCAAATCTGTGCCACAACTGATAACCTCCTCTGTAAATTTACAATCCCTATAGTGCTGAAGGAGGCCATTCAGCCCATTACACCTGCACTGACAACAATCCCACCCAGGCCCTATTCCTATAACCCCACATATTTACTCTGCTAATCCCCCTGACACTAAGGGACAATTTATCACAGCGAGTTAACCTAAACTACACATCTTTGGACTCTGGCAGGAAACCAGAGCACCTGGAGTAAACCCATGCAGACAAGGGGATAATTCTCTCTGGACCCTCACCAGTGGTGACCACAGCTGTATACTCCATCCTAACTGTGGTCTACACTTTATATGCCCTGTTTTTAAATACTTTTATATGTTTTTATATTTACATTTATATGCCTGTTTGTGAACTGAAATCCCACTCACCTGATGAAGGAGCGGTATTCTGAAAGCTAGTGGCTTTTGTTTCCAAATAAATCTGTTGGACTTTAACCTGGTGTATTGGGACTTCTCACTGCATTAGCCAGTAAAGTATTCCATCTGCTGGTTGAAACTACCTTATCGAGCTGTCCTGTTACCCTCAGGAATCAGTGGACAATCACTCTAAGATCCCTCTATTCACACACACGGAGATCATATTCCAAACTGTGTGTGGAGTTTACACATTCTCCCAGTATCTGCGTGGGTTTCCTCTGGATGCTCCAGTTTCCTCCCACAATCCAAAGATGTGCAGGTTAGGTTGATTGGCCATGTTAAAATTCCCCCTTAGTGTCCTGAGATGACTAAATTAGAGATATTAGTGGGTAAATATGTCGGGCTATGGGGGTAAGGCTAGGGTGGGAGTGTGGTCAGTGCAGAGTTGATGGGCTGAATGGCCTCTTTCTGTGCTATGGGGATTCGACGATATTAGAGAGAGAGGGGATTGTTATGGGAGATGAAAAGGTCCCAATGTCCTATGTGGTCTCAATCTGATGTCTCTCTGCCTCAGAATTATCCAATACTCAGCTCGGAGTGTGTACATCACCAGAATCAAACACACCTCGCTGTTCTTTACATCCAACTCTGTAGCTGGGCCTGGTGTCCCCTTTCCCACATCAGGGTGTGGGCCTGAGTTTGGATCTCTCCATCACATTGGGACTCACCGACAATGTCCAATTTCAGGAGAAACTACAACTTTGTTCCAATGATGTTTAACCTTGAACTGAACCCGTTGTTTTAATGTAGACCTGGTCACTGACCATCACTGAGATTAACCTGAACATGTCAGTAAATATCCCACTTTTATAGATAAATATTGTGACATTTACAGCATCTCTGCCCCTGGTTTGTGTCTCTGCCTCTGTCCATCTCACCTTCCCTCGGTCTCCCTCACCCTCCTTCTCTCCTTCCCTCTGTCCATCTATCCCACTCCCACAACAAGATTCATTCATTGAGCACAACATCTTCCCCCTCATTCCCCCAGTTTGTATCCCAGCCTTTATCAAATCCACTCAGCTCCCAGATACTTTACACCATTAGATATATCAATTCAAATATCATCTCTCCAATTTAATATTTGTCCAAGGCCATCACAGAGTAAGGAAATTTGCTACACCCACAACAACTCTCAGTAACTTTGACAAGTGCCCCATAGAAAGCATTCTTTCTGGTCGTCTCACAGTTTGGTCTGGCTCCTGCTCTACGTCTGAGGCTGTGTTCCAATCGATTCAAGAACAGCTTCTTCCCAGCTGCAGTCAGACTTTTGAATGAACCGACCTTGTATTAGTACACTGTAGTGCATTGCTACACCCGAGCTGTAACACTACATTTTACACTCTCTCCTCTCCTTCTCTATGACCGTCATGCTCTGCTTGTTTAATGCACAAGAAGCAATACACTGGATGTTAATACAAGTCACAATAATACATCAAAAGATAAATCTCCAATTAAAATCCCAGCAGATGAGAAAGTGACTGGAATCTGCATCTGAATCTCCTGTTATTAGGTCAACCATGACAGACCAATCTGGGACACTGACATGTAATAAATGATTTTATCAGCTGAGTTTTATTGTTAACCTCAAGGTCTTTGCCACATTTAGAAATCAAAATAATTTGTGCCACCAAATTTATAACGCTCTGGTCAGACTACTTTGGAATATTGTGAGCAAATTTGTGGCTGTATCAAACACAGGGTGTGCTGGTCCTGGAGAAGGTCCAGAAGAGGTTCACAAGAATGATCCCGGGAATGAAAAGCTGGGGGTTGGAGGAGTGTTTGAGGACTCTGGGTCTGTACTCGGAGTTTAGGAAGATGAGGAGATCCTCATTGAACCTTACAGAATACTGAAAGACCTGGATAGAGTGGACATGAGGAAGATGCTTCCATTTGTAGGAGAGACCAGGATCCGAGGGCAAAGCCTCAGGATAAAGGGACAACGTTTTACACCAAAATGAGGAGGACTTTCTTCAGCCAGAGGGTGGTGAATCTGTGGAATTCATGGCCATAGAAAGCTGTGTATGGCCAGTTCATTGAGTGTATTTAAGACAGAGATAGATAGGTTCCTGATTGGTAAGGAGATCAAATATTATGGGGCAAAGATGGGAGAATGGGGTTGGAAACTTATCAGCCGTGATTAAATGGTGGAGTAGATTCAATGAGCAGAACAGCTGAATTCTGCTCCTGTATCTTACGGTCTTTTTAGTTTCACACTCACTGTTAGCTACAGTATTTATACTAATCCCCTGCTCTTTATTAGCTTGTGGACCTATTAGTTTCAGCATTCCAAAGATTCCAATTAGAATTTGAAAAAAATAACATTTAATTGCAAATAATTACAGTAATATAAATGATAAAATTAGGAATATCCATTATAATTACAGAGCAGCAGGATTAACAATTTCTCTTTCAAAACACAATAACACAGATCATGTCACACACTGAACAGTATTCAGTTAAAACTAGCACAGACCAGACAACACAATAAAGTTAAATTGCAATAATAGATGGATTGGCCATGTTAATCTGCCCCATGGTGTCCCATTAATATTAATGGGAGATATAGAACATAGAACATTACAGCACAGAACACGCCCTTCGGCCTTCGATGTTGCACCAACCAATTATGAAAAAAGCAATGACCCTCCAAACTAAACCGTTCCTTTCTCTTCCATAAACTTATCAACTAACCTCTTAAACGCCACCAAACTTGGCGCATCTACAACTGCCGCACGCAGGGCATTCCACTCCCGCACCGCCCTTTGGGTAAAGAACCTACCTCTGATATCCGTCCTATAACTATCACCCCTTAATTTAAAGCTGTGTCCCTTCATACTAGCTTTCTCCATCCTAGGAAAAAGGCTATCACTGTCCACCCTATCTAAACCTCGAATCATCTTATATGTTTCAATAAGGTCTCCTCTTAGCTGCCTCCTTTCTAACGAAAACAACCTCAAATCCCTCAGCCTCTCTTCATAAGACCTGCCCTCCATACCAGGGAACATCCTGGTAAACCTCCTCTGTACCCTCTCCAATGCCTCCACATCTTTCTTATAATGTGGGGACCAGAACTGCACACAATCCTCCAAGTGCGTCCGCACTAGAGTTTTGTACAGTTGCAACATGACGTTGCGGCTCCGAAATTCAATCCCCCTACCAATAGAAGCTAAGACTCCGTATGCCTTCTTAACAACCTTATCGACTTGATTGCCTACTTTCAGGGATCTATGCACATATACACCAAGATCCCTCTGTTCATCAACACTATTAAGAATCCTACCATTAGCCCTATACTCTACAAATTTATTATTCCTGCCATAGTGCATTACCTCACACTTTTCCACATTAAACTCCATTTGCCACCTCTCGGCCCAGCTCTGCAACTTGTCCAAGTCCCTCTGCAAACTATAACACCCCTCTTCACTAGCTACCACTCCACCGACTTTAGTGTCATCTGCAAATTTACTAATCCACCCTTCAATACCCTCATCCAGATCATTTATAAAAATTACAAACAGCAGGGGCCCCAAAACAGACCCCTGAGGTACACCACTTGTCACCGAACTCCACGATGAATATCTCCCATCAACCACCACCCTCTGTCTTCTATCTGCTAGCCAATTCCTAATCCAACTAGCTAAATCACCCTCTATCCCATACATCTGCATTTTCTGCAGAAGTCTTCCATGGGCCACCTTATCAAACGCCTTACTAAAGTCCATATATTACCACATCAACCGCCTTACCCCCATCCACCTCTTTGGTCACTTTTTCAAAAAGGTTAGTAAGGCACGACCTACCCTTCACAAAACCATGCTGACTATCCCCAATCAATTCATTTCTCTCTAAATAACTATAAATCCTATCCTAATAATTCTCTCCAATACTTTGCCCACAACAGAAGTAAGACTCACTGGCCTATAATTCCCTGGAAAGTCTCTCTTCCCCTTCTTGAACAATGGGACCACATTCGCTATCCTCCAGTCTTCCGGAACTATACCGTAACCAACGACGACCTGAAGATCAGAGCCAGAGGCTCTGCAATCGCCTCTCTTGCCTCCCAGAGAATCCTAGGGTAAATCCCGTCCGGCCCAGGGGACTTATCTAACTTCAAACCCTCAAGAATATCTAGCACCTCCTCCTTATCTACTTCAATACTTTCCAGTTTACAACCCTGTATCCCAGTGTTCTCCACAACTACATTAACATCTCCCTGCGTCAATACCGAAGAGAAATATTTATTCAGTGCCTCTCCAATCTCTTCAGGCTCCACGCACAACTTCCCACTGCTGTCTCTGACGGGCCCTAATCTTGCCCTAACCAATCTTCTATTCTTAACATATCTGAAGAAAGCTTTAGGATTCTCCTTGATCCTATCAGCCAAAGTCTTCTCGTGTCCCCTCTTAGCTCTCATCAACTCACTCTTTAGCTCCCTCCTGGCTAATCTATAGCATTGTGTCACTTTAATCCCCAGATAGTAAGAGAGGTTTTGAGGAGAGGCTGGTGGAGCCTTTAATTCATTCACAGAGACAGAGAGGAAACTCTGACAAGATTGACCAATCTGTCCTCTGCTGGATACTGTCAGAATCACACACACTCTTCCCTCTCTCTGGAGAATGATCTCTGCTGCTCCATTTTGAAAGGAGGGTGAAGACTCTGTTACTGAGAACACTGACAACACATTGCTGTTTAAACAATGGTTTACAGCAATCTTTCCTTCAATGTGGAGACTAAAACTACAACAGTTTTCCAGCTGGGAAACCGGGTAAGCAGGGAAATCACTGACAGGCCGGAGGGGCTGATGGAATAGGGAGGGAGAGGGGCAGGAATGAAGGGTTTGGAAGGAGCTGTCGAAGATCTTCACAATTCAGGATTTCACTGTAACCGGTGGAGCAGCAATGTTCAGAGATTGAAATGTTGACACTATCACGCTCAGTCCCGATCTGGATTCCTGCAGTAACTCCAGCTGTCTCTTTTCATTTAGACTGAACTGATTTCCCCCCAGCCTGAAACAGATTAAAGATGAAACAGGAAATAAACAGATTGAACAACAGGGTAAATAACAGGAGACTGGAGTTAATGGGATAAATCTTCTGGTCTCTGGATCACCAGAGATCAGACACACAGCTGAAGATGAGCATCGGGACCCTGTGGATGTCCTGACACACTGATCTACCTGGCAATTGTCCCAGAGGTAGGAACTACTATTGGGGAATTCCCCTGCTACAGTTAGAGTCAGAGACTTGGGACAGATCCACAAAATTTCCCTGGATAGTTACTCAGGTAATGTTAGACAGCTCACGAACTGGGCTAATACCTGAATAGCACAAACCGAGTCCCCCAATCACTTCCCACTGATCCCCCCCATACTACACCTCCCACAATCTGACTAGACCCACTCACTCCTACGCCCCCTCCAGCCTGGCGACCTCCCATGAACCCTTAAACTAATAGGACTGACCCTCCCAACTTGGCCTCATCCTGAGCCAACCTCTCCTCACCTGACACAGAAACAGAGAACATCGGAGCAGGAGGAGGCCATTTGGCCCTTCGAACCTGCTCCACCATCCATCACAATCATGGCTGATCGTCCAACTCAATAGCCTCATCCTGCTTTCCCCCCATAACCTTCGATCCCGTTCACCCCAGTGCTATATCCAGCTGTCTCTTGAATACATTCTTGACTAAACCTCCGACTTAAACTCATTCCCCCAGAACCAACCCCACCCCTCGACCCTTTTCAAATCTTTTAAACAACCCCAATCCCCACCATACAACAACATCTGTTTAGACCCCAACATGACCAACTCCCAGCCACCAACCAAACTCCCAATTAACCCTCCAACCCAACACAATATAACTCATCCACTCCCCTGACACCAAGAACTAGTCCTCCAACCTCTCCCCAGCTCCCTGACTAACCATTCATCCAGCGACACATTCATTCCCCCAATCAACGAACATTTATGGAGCTCCCCGGGGTCACTGTGCTGTAAATAGGGTGTGTGCTCTCTCCCTTCCCCGATTCTGCTCTGATGGAGCTCCCCAGGGTCACTGTGCTGTAAATAGGGTGTGTGCTCTCTCTTCCCCGACTCTGCTCTGATGGAGCTCCCCGGGGTCACTGTGCTGAAAATCTGGGAGAAATATGCAGCAGTTTCAGGTTGGGGGAATTTTTACACATATCGGCAATCTGCTCACCATTGCTCTGCTTGGAAGATTAAGGCCCATTTATATTTTAAATGCATTTATATTTTAATTGTTATACTAAAAATTAACACAAACACTCACGAGATCCACTCCAGACTCCTGCAGGTCCGTATGAGGCGGCGGAGAGCAGGGACAGATTGATCTGTGAAGTAGTTTGATTCCAGGTTCAGAATCCTGAGTGACTGGTTTGTACAGAGAGCGGAGACAAGATCCTCAGCACAACAATCTGAGAGGGAGTTCCTATACACACTGGAGATCAGAGAGAGAAATAACAGGAATCAGGCTCAATCCCCAGTATTTTATATAATACTGTTAATAACAATAATAATGTATTGTAGGAGACATTCCAAAAACACAACTTACATTTCTGTAAAATGAGGAAATACTCAATGCTGAAAATGAAATATAAATAAACTGGAAATGTTCAGCAGGTTAGGGAAATATTTGTGAAGAGAGAAACAGGGGTAAAGTTTGAGTTTTCATTGGAACTGGGAACTGGCAGTGAATTGACAGGTTTGAAGGGACAGCGATGGGTGGCTGGGGATGTAACAAAGAAAGGACAAACTGGAATTACAGGAGGGATTAAATGGTAAAAGTGATGATGGGACAGGACCATAATCACAGGATCCCCATGTCCTTCCTCGGAGTGGCTCGGGAGGGACACGGGATGGTCAGTGGTTTGGGAATGCAGTTTGTGGTGAGGGTGAAGATAATGGCTGTGATTTTACCAGAAGCTCTGAATTCCCAACATGGGGATTGGGAATGGGTGGTGTGTCCGTGTGGGCAGGATAGGCAGAGTTATGAAGGTGATATTGTCAGAGGTGGACAATTAACGGCTGGCAGGCAGAGGGAGCTGCCCACTGAGGCAGCCTGGGCAGGGGACAGTCCCGGTTCAGGCAATGCTGGCACCATCTCCAAAAGCAGCCAGCAGGACTTTCAAACACAGCAGCTCTGGAGGGAGCTCTGCTTACTGAATGAGGGGCTGAAATGACAGAAAGCAGAGCAAAGGCTGCTCCCCAATCATTAATTCCTCCTTGGAGGGGCTCCTCCTGGCTGCTCAGGCTCAGAGGGAGGTCCTGTTCCCTCAGGATGGGAGGAGGTTATCCCATCATTATAATCCAGTCTCGATCGAGATTGCTGGGAGGTGAGCAGGTTTCAGACACGTGGTTACAGTGTGGAAAAGGATCAATGTCCTGATGTGTTCTGACACGCTGAGTGCAGCACAGCCTGAGATGTGAATAAGGATGAGAGTGAAATTGTAGAAAGAACATCTCCTGCCAGACACTGGCAATGCAAAGGCAGCAACATTGACTGTCAGAGACATGTCCGTTAGACTGGTACCAGTATAGACTAGAGCAGGGTTCACCAACATATTCACTGGGCAAACACATGGCAATGTTTTTCTCACTCAAGGGGCCGATGAGTAAATTTCAGAATGATCAAGTTTGGCGCAGCAGAAATTTCAATAAAAACTAAACTTTGCACTTTGGTAATGCACTTTGGCAGGAACAATAAATGTGTAGAGTATAGGGCTAATGGTAGGGCTCTTAATAGTGTTGAGGAACAGAGGATCTTGGTGTATGTGTCAATAGATCCCTGAAAGTAGGCAGTCAAGTGGATAAAGTTGTTAAGAAGGCTTATGCAGTCTTAGCTTTTATTGGTAGGGGGATTGAATTTAGGAGCCGCAGCATCATGTTGCAACTGTACAAAACTCTAGTGCGGCCGCACTTGGAGTATTGTGGGCAGTTCTGGTCGCCACATTATAAGAAAGATGGGGAGGCATTGGAGAGGGTACAGAGGAGGTTTACTAGGATGTTGCCTGGTATGGAGGGCAGGTCCTATGAAGAGAGGTTGAAGGATTTGAGGTTGTTTTCGTTAGAAAGGAGGCGGCTAAGGGGGGATCTTATTGAAAAATATAAGATAATTAGAGGTTTGGATAGGGTGGACAGTGATAGCCTTTTTCCTAGGATGGAAAAAGCTAGCACGAGGGGACACAACTTTAAATTAAGGGGTATGAGTTATAGGACGGATATCAGAGGTAGGTTCTTTACTAAAAGAGTGATTAGGGAGTGGAATGCCCTGCCTGCAGCTGTTGTAGATGCGCCAAGTTTGGTGGCGTTTAAGAGGTTAGTTGATAAGTATATGGATGAGAAGGGAATGGTTTAGTTAGGAGGGGCATTGCGTTTTATTTTGGTCGGCACAACATCGAAGGCCGAAGGGCCTGTTCTGTGCTGTATTGTTCTATGTTCTATGTTCTATGTAAACTGAGATTTGAAAAGAAACAACTTGCTGAGCACAATAATGAGGAATAAATAAAGATGCTGATTAGAGTTTAATCCTCATCAATCACAAATTGTTTCTCTCCCACATTTGCTGCAGATTGGCTCAAAAACCTATCAGCAGCAAACATGGGAAAGAAACGGTGTGTGATTGGAGGAGCAGCTCCATACAGATCCTTCCATTCAAACTGAACTGTGTGACTGAGATTTTAGAAACTTGCTCTGGGGGCCACATTGAGGGGCTTCGAGGGTCACATTCCCCCCCTTGGTCCACACGTTCGACAACCCTGGGTTAGAGCATGTGTTTGATGAGTGAGGAACAATTTATGTGTTTGGAAAGAGAGCAAACATCATCAGGGAATGAGTGAAGAGTGGAGACATCCAGATCTTGCCATCCTTACACCAATGGAAGATGAAGTGCTGGATCAGGAAGGCCTGGGGACAGAGTGGGTAATTACTGCTGGGGAGATGGGTTGAGTGGGTGGCCTAATGAATGGGCTCAGGAGAGTGTCTGGTGAGGACAAAACATAGAGCTTGTATATCCATCACTGGGCACAGAGAACAGTCTGAAGGACGGATTGGGATAAGAACAGAATAACTAGGAGCAGCAGAAGGACATTCAGCCCCTCGAGTAGACGTCATCACGGCTGATCTAATTGTAGTCACAATTACTTTCCTGCTCGCTCCTCTGTAACCCTTAATTCACTTGTCAATCCAAAATCATTCTTAACTCAGCCAGGAGTCAGAGGAAAAACAGTTTTCCTTCATCATAACTGACACCAATAGTAATGGGCAGTGTTTTCAATATAAAAAATCAGCGGTGAAATTATATTGTTGAATATTCAGTTATTATAAACACAATCTCACACAGTCTGCTACTTACCCCAGTTTCTGTATTTTACAGTCCGGATTCCTCAGAGCCACAGACAGCTGTTTCACTCCAGAATCTCCCAGTTTATTGGAACCCAGATTCAGATCTATCAGTGAGTGGTTTGTACTGAGAGCAGAGGACAGGTCCTCGGCACAAGAATCAGTGAGATTATTATAATAGAGACTGGAGATCAGAGAGAGAAAAATAACAGGAATCAGGGTAAATCCAGTGTTGAAGGATAAGATCATGAACAATAATAAAATACAGTGTGTGACATTCAAGAAACACAACTTCAGTTCACACAGAAGGCAAAATTCTATTAATGCTGTAAATCTGAAATATGAATAAATATGTTGGAAACTCTCATCAGGTCAGGCAATATCTGTGAAGAGAGAAACAGATTTAGTTTCAGTTTAATTAGCTAAAATTAGAACTTGGAAGTAGCAGTGAATTAAATTGTTTTAAGTGACAGGGAGCTGGGGATGAGTGGGTGACAAGGAAAGAACAAAATGGAAATGCCGGAATGATTAAATAACAAAAAGGATATGATGGAGAAAGGGAAGAGCACAGGATTCCCATGTCCTTACCCTGAGTCACAGGGAGGGACATGGGATGGTCAGTGGCTCAGGAATGGTGTGTGGTGGGGTTGAAAATGATGAGAGAGAAACCTTTTTCGCCCTGCCAGTGGTTCGAGTCTGGAATGTACACCTGAGAAGTGTGGTGGAGGGAGGCTGATTCAAGGCATCACAGAGGGCAATCGATGAACATTTGAATGAAACAAAGTGCAAAGATCCGAGGAAAAGGCTGGAGAATGACAAATTCCGAATGCTAATTTGGTGAGCTGGTGCAGACACGATGGGCCAAGTAGCCTCACTGTGCTCCATAACAATTCCGTGAAGATAATGTATTGATATTTCAGCTGGAAGTTGGTGATGCTGCAGTGTGAACAGTGTTAGTAGCCCTAAACCTCAATGAAATGTTAATATTTCTCTCCAATACAGAGAGACAATTTATTACATGTAGCTTCAGGGTGACAGATTTCCTCCTTCACTCCTGAGGGAACAGAAACTTCCTCCAAACCGATATAGCCTTGAGAATTTCCAGGGAAGTGTCAGTGAATTGGGTTTAATCTTCCTTCTGCCATTTCAGTCCTTTGTTCATTAACCAGGGCTCCCTCACTGCTCCCTTCAGAGCCTTTAAAAGTGCTGCTGGCTGCCTTTAAATCTGGTGCCAACATTGCCTGAATGGGATCTTCCCCTGCAGTCAGTGGTTAAACTCTGGAACAGATCACTGAACTTAAAAGAATGGGTCAAAGTGCAGTAGGTGCAGTAGATGTTCATCTGTGATGAAAGAGTGGGAGAGTGTGTAAGAGGTCTGAACTGAACATATACGGAGAAGGAGACATTTGTCTTTACACACCCAGTGCAGTAGTGAATGGGTTAATGAACTTTGTAATAGTGGAGAATGAGAAGAATATCGAGTAGCCTCCATACAGCTGGTTTTCATATATTTCAGATAAATGTAACTTTGTTTTCATGTGCCCAGACTGTAGCTGCCCTTGCTGTTGTACACAAGTTTATGATAAGCTGCTCAGAAATGTAGCTGACCCAGCTTGTAGTTAAGTTGTGTCTTTAATTTCATAGACTTTCCCCTAATATAATGAAGCCTGCATGTCCTAAATATATTTCATATTCATTATATATTGCTTATGTGTTAAGTACTAACATATTATACATATACATACGTTATACAATTTATGAGCATAGATTGTTATACCGGCCCGTTAATTTTAACTTGTCTTGTCAGTCTGTATGTTAGCTAAGGGCTAATCAAATGAAAGGAATGTATTTTTTGTTGGAAATGCCACAGGTTTACATATCATATATCTAAAACAGCTTGTTTTGTGGACAGTCAGAGACTTTTTCCCAGTGTGGAATGGTCAACTACAAGATGGCACAGGATGAAGGTGAGAGGGACAAAGTTTGAGGAGGTGTGTGGGATAAGTTTTCACACAGAGGGTGGTGGGTGCCTGGAACGCACTGTCAATGGAGATGGTAGAAGCAGGCATGTTACCAATTTTCAAGGTGTATCTTAATGGACACATGAACAGGAGATGAACAGAGGAATAGAAACGGCAAATGGGCACTAAGTTCTGGGTCTGAATAAGGATTAGGACTCGACGCACGCTTGGTGGGCCAAAGGGCCTGTTACTGTGCTGTATGGTTCTTTGTATATGAAGATTAAAATCATTCATGATTATTGCAGTATGTTTTTACAAGACCCTATTATTTTTCCTGTGCACTGTGTCAGAGATTCTGACTATTGTTAGGTGTCTATAAATAATTCCCACAGGTGATATTCTAACTTAGTAAATTCTTTTCTCTACCCAAACTGATTCTGCATCTTGATCATTTGAACTACGTTCACCTCTCGTTACTGTACTGACATCTGTTACTAACAGTGAGACTCCACCACCATGTCCTGTCCTCTATTTACTGTCATCTATTCACTGTCCCCCCATCACAAATCAATGGATGCTGTGTCCGGGGAGAGCTGTGAACATCTGAGGAGGAGGAGAGAACCTCAGAGGATGAAACATAGCATTTTAGCCCATTCTGTCAGCATAAAGGTCTGTGGGACTGACATCCCATTATTCAGGGATCAGAGAGAAAGCAAAGGAATCAGAGGAAAAACAGTTTTCCTTATTCATAACTGACACCAACAGGAATCGGGAGTTTTTTTTAATACAAATCCCAGTGGTGAAATTATATTGTTGAATATTCAGTTATTATAAACACGATCTCACACAGTCTGCTACTTACTGCAGTTTCTGTATTTTACAGTCCGGATTCCTCAGAGCCACAGACAGCTGTTTCACTCCTGAATCTCCCAGTTTATTGTAACCCAGATGCAGATCTATCAGTGAGCAGTTTGTACTGAGAGCAGAGGCCAGGTCCTCGGCACAAGAATTGGTCAGAGCATTATAACGGAGACTGGAGATCAGAGAGAGAAAAATAATAGGAATCAGGGTAAATCCACAATGTTTTTAAGAATACAATCATTAACAATAATAATATACAGTGCACGACATTCAAGAAACACAACTTCAGTTCATACAGAAGGCAAAATTCTACTGATGCTGTAAATCTGAAATACGAATAAATATATTGGAAACTCTCATCATAGAACATAGAACAATACAGCACAGAACAGGCCCTTCGGCCTTCGATGTTGCGCCGACCAATATAAAAACCAATGACCCTCCAAACCAAAACAATTCCTTTCTCTTCCATATACTTATCAACTAACCTCTTAAAAGCCACCAAACTTGGCGCATCTACAACTGCCGCAGGCAGGGCATTCCACTCCCTAACCACCCTTTGGGTAAAGAACCTACCTCTGATATCCGTCCTATAACTATCACCCCTTAATTTAAAGCTGTGTCCCCTCGTGCTAGCTTTCTCCATCCTAGGAAAAAGGCTATCACTGTCCACCCTATCTAAACCTCTAATCATCTTATATGTTTCAATAAGGTCTCCTCTTAGCCGCCTTCTTTCTAACGAAAACAACCTCAAATCCCTCAGCCTCTCTTCATAAGACCTGCCCTCCATACCAGGCAACATCCTGGTAAACCTCCTCTGTACCCTCTCCAATGCCTCCACATCTTTCTTATAACGTGGGGACCAGAACTGCACACAATACTCCAAGTGCGGCCGCACTAGAGTTTTGTACAGTTGCAACATGACGTTGCGGCTCCGAAATTCAATCCCCCTACCAATAAAAGCTAAGACTCCGTATGCCTGCTTAACAACCTTATCGACTTGACTGCCTACTTTCAGGGATCTATGCACAAATACACCAAGATCCCTCTGATAATCAACACTATTAAGAATCCTACCATTTGCCCTATACTCTACACAATTATTATTCCTGCCAAAGTGCATTACCTCACACTTTTCCACATTAAACTGCATTTGCCACCTCTCGGCCCAGCTCTGCAACTTGTCCAAGTCACTCTGTAAACTAAAACACCCCTCTTCACTATCTACCACACCACCAACTTTAGTATCATCTGCAAATTTACTGATCCATCCCTCAATACCCTCATCCAGATCATTTATAAAAATTACAAACAGCAGGGGCCCCAAAACAGACCCCTGAGGCACACCACTCGTCACCGAACTCCACGATGAATATCTCCCATCAACCACCACCCTCTGTCTTCTATCTGCCAGCCAATTCCTAATCCAATTAGCTAAATCACCCTCTATTCCACACATCTGCATTTTCTGTAGAAGTCTTCCATGGGCCACCTTATCAAACGCCTTACTAAAGTCCATATATACTACATCAACCGCCTTACCCCCATCCACCTCTCTGGTCACTTTCTCAAAAAACTCAATGAGGTTAGTAAGGCATGACCTACCCTTCACGAAACCATGCTGACTATCCCCAATCAATTCATTTCTCTCTAAATAACTATAAATCCTATCCCTAATAATTCTCTCCAATACCTTGCCCACAACAGAAGTAAGACTCACTGGCCTATAATTCCCAGGAAGGTCTCTCTTCCCCTTCTTAAACAATGGGACCACATTCGCTATCCTCCAGTCCTCCGGAACCACACCCGTAACCAACGACGACCTGAAGATCAGAGCCAGAGGCTCTGCAATCTCCTCTCTTGCCTCCCAGAGAATCCTAGGGTAAATCCCGTCCGGCCCAGGGGACTTATTCAACTTCAAACCCTCGAGAATTTCTAACACATCCTCCCTATCTACTACAATACTTTCCAGTTTGCAACCCTGTACCTCAGTGCTCTCCATAGCTACATTTCCAGCACTCTGCGTGAATACCGAAGAGAAATATTTATTCAGTGCCTCACCAATCTCTTCAGGCTCCACGCACAACTTCCCACTGCTGTCTATGACTGGCCCTAATCTTGCCCTAACCAATCTTCTATTCTTAACATATCGAAAGAAAGCTTTAGGATTCTCCTTAATCCTATCAGCCAACATCTTCTCGTGTCCCCTCTTAGCTCTCCTCAATTCACTTTTTACCTCCTTCCTGGCTAATCTATAGCTATCCAATGCACTATCTGAGCCTTCAAGCCTCATCCTGACATAAGCCTCCTTTTTCTTCTTAACCAGCAAATCAACTTTTTTCGTACACCAAGGCTCTCTTACTCGACCATTTCCTCCCTGCCTGACAGGGACATACTTATCAAGGACTCGCAGCAGCTGCTCCTTGAATAAGCACCACATTCCAGATGTTCCCAGTCCCTGTAGTTCCCTAGTCCAATCTATGCACCCTAATTCTCTCCTGATGGCCTCATAATTACCCTTCCCCCAGCTATAACTACTGCCCCCAGCTTCATGCCTATCCCTGTCCATCACTCAGGTGAACGTAACCGAATTGTGGTCACTATCACCAAAATGTTCACTAACTTCCAAGCCTAACACCTGGTCTGGCTCATTGCCCAGCACCAAATCCAATGTAGCCTCACCTCTAGTTGGCCTATCTACATACTGAGTCAAAAAACCTTCCTGCACACTTTGTACGAAAACTGACCCCTCTAACGAGCTAGAGCTATAGCTATTCCAATCAATATTAGCAAAGTTAAAGTCCCCCATCACAATTACCCTACTACTTTCACTCCTAATCAGAACTGACTTTGCAATCCTTTCCTCAACCTCTCTAGAACTATTAGGAGGTCTGTAAAAGACTCCCAACAGCGTGACCTCTCCTCTCCTGTTTCTAAAATCAGCCCATACTACCTCAACAGACAAGTCCTCATCAAACTTCTTTTCTATCACTGTGATACAGTCTTTGACCAATAACGCCACTCCTCCCCCCCTTCTACCTCCTTCTCTACTCCGACTAAAGCATTTGTACCCCGGAACCTGCAACATCCATTCCTGTCCCTGCTCTACCCAAGTCTCTGAAATGGCCACAACATCGAAGTTCCAGGTACTGGTCCAAGCTGCAAGTTCCTCCCCCTTATTGCGAATACTCCTTGCATTAAAGTATACGCATCTCAAACCATGCCCCACCCCACCCGTACGCCGCTGTGTTTTACAACTCTCTTCTATAACCCCCTTACTCTCATCCCTCTCAGCACCCCAACTACTTAGGATCCCACCCCCCCCCGAATCAGTTTAAAGCCCCCATCATAGCCTTAGCAAATTTTCCCCCCAAGATATTAGTCCCCCTCTGGTTCAGGTGTAGACCATCTCTCTTGATGGTCTACACTTGATGGAAACTTGTCCAAGTCTCTCTGCAAACTATAACACCCCTCTTCACTATCTACCAGTCCACCGATTTTCGTGTCATCTGCAAATTTACTAATCCATCCGTCAATACCCTCATCCAGATCATTTATAAAAATTACAAACAGCAGGGGCCCCAAAACAGACCCCTGAGGTACACCACTTTTCACCGAACTCCACGATGAATATCTCCCATCAACCACCACCCTCTGTCTTCTATCTGCTAGCCAATTCCTAATCCAATTAGCTAAATCACCCTCTATGCCATACATCTGCATTTTCTGCAGAAGTCTTCCATGGGCCACCTTATCAAACGCCTTACTAAAGTCCATATATACCACATCAACCGCCTTACCCCCATCAACCTCTTTGGTCACTTTTTCAAAAAACTCAATGAGGTTAGTAAGGCACGACCTACCCTTCACAAAACCATGCTGACTATCCCCAATCAATTCATTTCTCTCTAAATAACTATAAATCCTATCCCTAATTATTCTCTCCAATACTTTGCCCATCAGGTCAGGCAATATCTGTGAAGACAGAAACAGATTTAGTTTCAGTTTAATTAGCTAAAATTAGAACTCGGAAGTAGCTGAATTAAATTGTTTTAAGTGACAGGGAGCTGGGGATGGGCGGGTGACAAGGAACGAACAAAATGGAAATGTCGGAGTGATTACATGACAAAAAGGATGATGGAGAAAGGGAAGAGCACAGGATTCCCATGACCTTACCCTAAGTCACAGGGCAGGACATGGGGTGGTCAGTGGCTCAGAAATGGAGTGTATCGAGGGGTTGAAAATAAAGAACAAAGAACAAAACAGCATGGGAAACAGGCTCTTCGGCCCAACAAGACTGCACCGCCACCCCAATGTTCCCACCTCTACCCGCGATCCCTGTCCACGTTTATAGATCTATGGATTAAAAAACCAAATGAGACAATTTAGGGAGAATTTGTTTTGCCAATTAGCCTAAGAGCACATCTTTGGGATGTGGGAGGAAACCGGGGCACCTGGAGAAAACCCACGCAAGCACGGGGAGAATGCGCAAACTCCCACAGACACAGGTCCAAATCCATGTATCTGCACAGCACAGTGATAGTTACTGAGCTGTCATGTTGTCCATCAAATGGTCCAGTTCAAGCATACACTAACGACGTGAAGCAGTAGGATACTCTCGAAAAAAAAATCCAAGAGCAGCCCTCTCACGACCCATCGAGCGTATGCCCCTCGTTGGACAACAAGGTGGACCAAAACACCTGTAGCATAGAAACAAGTATATCAATATCATCATTTATTTACATACTTCCCAGGGACTCTCAAGGCCCATGATCCCTATTTTAAATCAGTTTTCAATACCCCTCTATTCCCATTCTGTTCACGTGCCCATCTAAGTATTTCTTAAATAACTCCAGAGTACCATCCTCCACCACTTTACTTAGAACATAGAACATAGAACATTACAGCACAGAACAGGCCCTTCGGCCTTCGATGTTGCGCCGACCAATATAAAAAGCAATGCCCTCCAAACTAAACCATTCCCTTCTCTTCCATATACTTATCAACTAACCTCTTAAACGCCACCAAACTTGGCGCATCTACAACCGCTGCAGGCAGGGCATTCCACTCCCGAACCACCCTTTGGGTAAAGAACCTGCCTCTGATATCCGTCCTATAACTATCACCCCTTAATTTAAAGCTGTGTCCCTCGTGCTAGCTTTTTCCATCCTAGGAAAAAGGCTATCACTGTCCACCCTATCTAAACCTCTAATCATCTTATATGTTTTGATAAGGTCCCCTCTTAGCCGCCTCCTTTCTAACGAAAACAACCTCAAATCCCTCAGCCTCTCTTCATAAGACTTGGCAGCGCATTCCATACCCCCACCACCCTCTGTATGAAAAAACTCCCTCTGGCATCCAAATTATACCTTACACCGCCTCACCCTAAGCCGTGACCCCTTGTGCTATTCGAGTCCATCCTAGGAAAAAGCTTAACCCTGTTTACTCTATCTATACCCCTCATAATCTTGTACACCTTAATTAGATCTCCTCTAAGTCTACGTCTTTCTGAGGAAATCAGTCCCAATTTGCCTAACCTCTCCTCATAACTCAGACCTTCCATACCAGGCAGCATCCTGGTGAACCTCCTCTGCACTCTCTCCACAGTCGCCACGTCCTTCCGGTAGTAAGGCGACCAGAACAGGACGCAGTATTCCAAATGAGGTCTAACCCGTTGGTTACGGGTATAGTGCCGGAACACTGGACGATAGCGAATGTGGTCCCATTGTTCAAGAAGGGGAATGGAGACTTTCCGGGGAATTATAGGCCGGTGAGTCTTACTTCTGTTGTGGGCAAAGTATTGGAAAGAATTATTAAGGATAGCATTTATAGTTATTTAGAGAGAAATGAATTGATTGGGATAGTCAGCATGGTTTTGTGAAGGGTAAGTCGTGCCTTACTAACCTTATTGAGTTTTTTGAAAAAGTGACCAAAGAGGTGGATGGGGGTAAGGCAGTTCATGTGGTATATATGGACTTTAGTAAGGCGTTCGATAAGGTGCCCCATGGAAGGCTTCTGAAGAAAATGCAGATGTATGGGATTGAGGGTGATTTAGCTAATTGGATTAGGAATTGGCTAGCAGATAGAAGACAGAGGGTGGTGGTTGATGGGAGTATTCATCGTGGAGTTCGGTTACTAGTGGTGTATCTCAGGGATCTGTTTTGGGGCGCCTGCTGTTTGTAATTTTTATAAATGATCTGGATGAGGGTATTGAAGGATGGATTAGTAAATTTGCAGATGACACCAAAGTCAGTAGAGTGGTAGATAGTGAAGAGGGTGTTATAGTTTGCAGAGAGACTTGGACAAGTTGCAGAGCTGGGCCGAGAGGTGGCAAATGCAGTTTAATGTGGAAAAGTGTGAGGTAATGCACTATGGCAGAAATAATAAATGTGTAGAGTATAGGGCAAATGGTAGGATTCTTAGTAGTCTAGATGAACAGAGGGATCTTGGTGTGTATGTGCATAGATCCCTGAAAGTAGGCAGTCAGGTCGAGAAGGTTGTTACGAAGGCATATGGAGTCTTGGCTTTTATTGGTAGAGGGATTGAATTTCGGAGCCGCAACGTCATGTTGCAACTGTACAAAACTCTAGTGCGGCCGCACTCGGAGTATTGTGTGCAGTTCTGGTCCCCACATTATAAGAAAGATGTGGAGGCATTGGAGATGGTACAGAGGAGGTTTACCAGGATGTTGCCTGGTATGGAGGGCAGGTCTTATGAAGAGAGGCTGAGGGATTTGAGGTTGTTTTCGTTAGAAAGACGGCGGCTAAGAGGAGACCTTATTGAAACATATAAGATGATTAGAGGTTTAGATAGGGTGGACAGTGATAGCCTTTTTCCTAGGATGGAGAAAGCTAGCACGAGGGGACATAGCTTTAAATTAAGGGATGGTAGTTATAGGATGGATGTCAGAGGTAGGTTCTTTACCCAGAGGGTGGTAGGGGCATGGAATGCCCTGCCTGCTGCAGTTCTAGATGCGCCAAGTTTGGTGGCATTTAAGAGATTAGTAGATAAGTTTATGGATGAAAAGGGAATGGTTTAGGTTAGAGGGTCATTGCTTCTTCCTAATTGGTCGGCGCAACATCGAGGGCCGAAGGGCCTGTTCTGCGCTGTTTTGTTCTATGTTACCAACGTCTTATACAACTGCAACATTAAAGGCCAGCTCTTGTACTCTATACACCGTCCTATAAAGGCTAACTTACTATATGCTTTCTTCACAAACTTCCCCATTTGCTCTGCCACCTTCAGAGACTTGTTCACCTGCATCCCCAGGTCCCTCTGCATTTCTATACTCTTAATAGGTCTACCCTTTATCATATATCTCCCCCCTACATTCTTTCTCCCAAAATGCATCACCTCACATTTATCAGGATTGAATTCCATCTGCCATCTATCTGCCCAAGCTACCAGCCTTTCTATGTCCTGCTGCATCGCCTGACAATGCTCCTCACTATCCGCAAGTCCAGCCATCTTTGTATCATCTGCAAACTTGCTAATCACTCCACTTACTCCCTCTTCCAAGTCATTTATATATATTACAAATAGAAGAGGTCCCAATACCGAGCCCAGCGGCACACCACTAGTGACCGACCTCCAGCTAGAAAAACACCCTTCCACTATTACTCTGTCTCCTGTTAACAAGCCAGTTACTTATCCATCTAGCTACCTGTCCTTGTATCCCATTAGCCCTGACCATCTCAAATAACCTCCCATGAGGGACTTTGTCAAACACCTCACTAAAATCCACATAGACAACATCAATGGCTCACCCTTCATCCACCGTTTTCGTCACCTCCTCAAAACATTCTACCAGTTTTGTAAGGCACGACCTCCCCTTAAAAATCCATGCTGCGTATCCCTCATCAGATTGCAACGCTCTAAGTGCCTATACATCCTAACTCTAAGAATTCAAATGAAACAAGGAGAAGGCAGGAGAATGAGAAATTCCTAGTACTAGTTCGGTGAGCCGGAGAAGACACATTTAACTTCTTGGTGCTCTGCAATAATTCTGTGAAGATAATGATGGAAATATATCAATATTTTCACTGGAAGCTGGTGATGTTGCAGTGTCAACAGGGTGAAGTAATTTAGCCAGTGTTCACTCTCTCAGGTAGAATCACAGAATTGTTACAGAGCAGAAGGAAACCATTCGGCCCATCCTGTCTGCACTGACTCTCTGAATGAGCAATCCACTGTCATTCCCCCAATTTTCTGCATAGCCCTGCACAGAAATTTCTGTTCTCTCAGGACTGGAGAGCATCTGCCACATCAATCCAAGTATATTGGGATGGAAATTGCTGGAGATCTGAGCAGGTGTGGGTTATGTGGTTGGTGAGGCAAAAGAATGAATAACTTGACAAGTTCTGACAAGGTGGTGAAGCATCTTCCAGCATGTAAACTGAGGCATATGGGGTTGAGTGAGAATGAAGGTGAAATTGTAGAAAGGTCATCCCCACACAGACACAGCAGCATCGACTGTCAGAGACATGTCAGCCTCTCTCTGCAGCATTCTGGTTAGTCAGATAACTCTTACACTGTGAGAATGGAATGGTGACATGCAGGAGACCCTTGCTCTGCAGACATGGTCAGTCAGGTTGTCACCAGCACAGGCTTGTGTCTTTAACGGGACAGTAACAATGGAACTTTATGTGACTGTTGAAGAGAGCACGAAATGTCAGGAAACTAATTAAAAATGGTGGCAGCATCCAGATCTTGCCATCCTTATACCTAGAATTCACAGAGCTGGAACTGTGTAAACAGCAGACAGGGTGGAAATCACTGATTGTGATATTTGTTGTGGAGCTGAGAGCGAGTGGTTAAATGGATGGGCATAGGAGACACTCTGGTACCCGCAACACCTGGGCAGGTGTGGGTTATACAGTTGCACGAGGCAAAAGGATGAATAACTTGCTTTGTTATTCAACAAAAATGGTTGATGAAGGACAAGCCATCGATGTCGGACAAGCCGTTGATGCCGTTCAAGCCGTTCAAGCTACTTGGATTTCAGTAAGGCGTTTGACAAGGTTCCCCATGGTAGGCTGATAAAAAAGGTGAAGGCTCATGGGATACAGGGCCAGGTATGTAGATGGGTTGAGAACTGGCTTGGGAGGAGGAGACAGCGGGTATTAGTGGAAGGCTCTTTTTCCAACTGGAGGTCAGTCACTAGTGGTGTGCCACAGGGCTCAGTACTAGGACCTCTTCTATTTGTGATTTATATAAATGACTTGGAAGAGGGGGTAGGTGGTGTGATCAACAAATTTGCTGATGACACTAAGATGCTTGGATTGGCGGGGACTGAGGAGCAGTGCCAGGCAATACAACAGGACATAGATAGGCTGGTAGACTGGGCAGATAGATGGCAAATGGAATTTAATCCGGATAAATGCGAGGTGATGCATTTTGGCCGGAATAATGTAGAGGGGAGTTATAGGATAAAAGGTAAAACTATCCGGAGTATAGAGACGCAGAGAGACCTGGGGGTGCAGGTTCACAAGTCTCTGAAGGTGTCAGTACAGGTGGAGAATGTGATAAAGAAAGCGTATGGTATGTTAGCCTTCATAGGAAGGGGTATAGAATACAAGAGTAGGAGTCTGATGTTGCAAGTGTGTAGAACGTTGCTTAGGCCTCACTTGGAGTACTGCGTCCAGTTCTGGTCACCATACTACCAAAAGGATGTGGAGGCCTTGGAGAGAGTGCAGAGGAGATTTACCAGGATGCTGCCTGGTATGGAAGGGCTGTCTTACGAGGAAAGATTGAACGCACTGGGGTTGTTTTCCCTTGAAAGACGTCGGCTGAGAGGGGATCTATTAGAGGTATATAAGATTATGAGGGGTATAGATAGAGTAAATGGTGGTAAGCTTTTTCCACCATTAGAATCGGATAGAACGAGGGGTCACGGCCTTAGGGTGAGGGGGGCTATGTATAAGACGAATATTAGAGGGCAGTTTTTCACACAAAGGGTAGTGGGGGTGTGGAATGAACTACCGAGTAAGGTGGTGGGAGCAGGCACGCTAGGGTTGTTTAAGGGTCTCTTGGACAGCCACATGAGCGGTCTGCAGATAGAGGGATATAGGAGGACTGTTTAAATACTTCATTTGTTTCCACAGGCTATTCGGCCCACCTTGTCAACCAACAAGGCGCATGCATTCGGCAGGTCGTGCGAGGGCTGCTCTTGGATGTTGCTTCAGGAGTGGCCTAGTGCTTCATGTCGTTAATGTATGCTTAAACTGGACAATCAGATGGGCAACATGACAGCTCAGTGACTATCGCTGTGCTGTGCAGATACATTGATTTGGGCCTGTGTCTGTGGGAGTTTGTGCATTCTCCCCGTGCTTGCGTGGGTTTTCTCCGGGTGCTCCGGTTTCCTCCCACATCCCAAAAATGTGCTCTTAGGCTGATTGGGTAACAAATTGTCCCTATATTGGTCTCTCTATGTCATTAAGACGTCAGGACGGCAGCGCGGGCTCGTTGGGCCAAAGGGCCTGTTTCCCGTGCTGTGTTGTTCTTTGTTCTGACAAGGTGGTGAATCATTTTATAGCGTGAGGTCGAATCAGGGTAAATCCACTTTTTTGCCCATCGCTGGTCACATGGAACCAGCTGAAGGATATGTTGGAATGTACGTTTTGTTACAAACTATACCTTGAAGATATATACTGAATATTGAATTTGATGATCAGCCATGAACAAAATGAATGGTGGAGCAGGCTTGATGGGCCGAATGGTCGACTCCTGCTTCTAGTTTCTATTTTAATCATGTTTCTATGCAGGTTATGTTGTTGGCACTGTGTTATCTGTAGCCAGTTTCCTTTATTGTTACTGAAGCAATATAATTGATATCATGTTATTTTAACGCAGTGTTCTGTTGTTTCAGTGTTCCCTGGGATGGCAGATTAAAGCTTGATTGTGGGTGATTGACAGGTTATGTCATGTGATTGAGGAATAGCTATTTTTCACAGAGCAGTCTAGTTTTTATTTTGCTTTCAGAAGCTGCTTGAAGTTAAGACAAACAGCAATGCTGTTTCCCTGTCTGAAGTTAGAGTTTTTGCTGTTGAAGTGTTGCTGTGTTGGAAGCTGTCAGAGACTGGGGTTACCTCTCTGTGGCTGGGCTACTCAGCAGCGACATCCTTCTCTGAAAACAATGGTCAGTTTGCTGTCTGGAAGTGTTAAAAAGCTGGAAATTGACAACAGATGAGCATATTTGTTTTTCTGCTAACGAATGTTGGAGAAGGGTGTGTGTCTGTAGATATTACTTTACATTGGAACAACAGAGATAGCTAGCTGTTATGAGTTATACTGTGTCATGTTTAAGTCTTGCAATTGGAAAAAGTTATGCTAATTCTAATTCTAACTGCATTCTTAAATAAACTGTGTTTGATAAAAGTATCCTAGTGGGTCACCCGATTCCTACCTGAAGTGAAAGACCTCACGCTCATTAAATGCAAAACTAAGGGTCCAGGTGAACTTCACAAAACACATTGGAGTTTCTGGCCTGCATCTTAACAATTGCCTCCATTCATTCTTTCCTCTTCCTCAAAAATCAAGGGTTGTGTGACTGGGTGACATCTGTCCCCCTGTAAAGCATGTGAACTGTCCTCAGAGTCACCGTTACATTATTCTCCCACACCCACAGCACAAAAATCAATGTGATTGACATTCCATTGCATTGGGATCAAAGAGAGAAATAACAGGAATCAGTGAAAATTCAGATTCTGGTTCATAACTTCCAATCCCTGGGCCTTTATACAGTTTTTCAGCACAGAAAGAGGCCATTTGGCCCACTGTATCTGTGTAAGCCATCAAGCACCAATCTATTCTAATCCATTACCAGCACTTGCTCCATAACCTTGTGTGCTGCAGCATTTCAAGTGCTTGTCTGAATGCTTCTTAAATGTTGTGAGTGTTCCTGACTCCACCACCCTTTCAGTCAGTGAGATCCAGATTCCCACTACCCTCTGGGTGAAAAAACCTTCCCACAGAACCAGAGAATCCCCACTGTGCAAAAGGCACCAATCGCCCCATCGACTCTACACTGACTCTCCAAAAAAACATCTTAACCAAGCCAACAACTGCTTATCACTGGATATTTACTATGGCAAATCCACCAAAACTACACATCTTGGGACACTAAGTGACACTTTAGCATGGTCGATCCACCTAACCTGCACTAGTTTGGACTGTGGGAGAAGTCAGAGTACCTGACAGAAACCCGCACACACAGAGAACATCACAGACAAACTCCATAGGCAGGCACCCAAGGCGGAGCTAAACAAAGTCCCCAACGTTGTGAGGCAGCAATGCTAACCACTGTACCATATTCAATTCTGCTCTGAAACTCCTGCTCAATGTCTTAAATCAAAACAACTGGTTATTGACCCTTAAAATGAAGGGGAAAGATTTATTTTTATAATTTGAAAGAAGTCCACATAGTAGTGCCCCAGCTTTTTCTGTCTGAGTAAAACACCAGGAGCATGAACATACAGAGGGATCTGTGTGTACTTGTCCACTGATTCCTGAACGTTGCAATGCAAGTGGATAACTTGGTCAACAAGACATACAGCATGCTTGCTTCAATGGCCGGGACATCGGGTATAAAAGTTGGTAACTTATGTTACAGCTATATTAAGCTTTATATATGGAATATTGTGTGCAGTGCTGATTGCCAGATAATCAGAAGAATGTGGATGCTTTGGAGAAGGTGCAAAGAAGGTTTACAAGGATGTTGCCTGCTCTGGTTAAGGTTGGAAGAGAAGTTGAATAACCTCGGATTATTTTCACTGGAAAAACAGAGGCTGAAGGGTGACCTGATAGAGGCATATATGTGGTTGATAGTTGGAGTCTTTTCTCCCAGAGTGGAAAGGTCAACAACAAAACAGGACAGTTTGAAGACAAGGTGGGGAAAGTTTAGAGGAGACATGCGAGGAAAGTTTTCACACAGTTTGTCCTGAAGGTACAGCCAGTGAAGTTGAAGAAAGCAGGCATGTTCCCAATGTTTAAGGTTTATCTTGATAGAAATATGAATGGGAGACAAACAGAAGAATAGAAACCAGTATGAGCAATAAGTACGGGGTCTGAATATGAATCAGTTACTGCTACAGGCTTGGTGGGCCAAAGGGCCCGTTACTGTGCTGCCTGGCTCTTTGTTCTTCTTTGTAAATGAATGATAAAATCACCCGTAATTATATTTTTACAAGACCCCATTATTTTTCCTGTCTATTGTGTCAGAGATTGTGAATATTGTTAGGGGTCTTTAAATGATTCCTACAAGTGATCTTTTAACTTTGTTAATTCTTTTCTCTACCCAAACTGATTCCGCATCTTGATCATTGGAACTAAGTTCACCTCTCGTTACTGTACTGTTATCTGTTACTAACAGCGAGACTCCACCACCATGTCCTGTCCTCTATTTACTGTCATCTATTCACTCTCCCCCCATCACAAATCAATGGATGCTGTGTCCGGGGAGAGCTGTGAACATCTGAAGAGGAGGAGAGAACCTCAGAGGATGAACCATAACATTATTCACCCACACACTCAACATAAGGATCTGTGGGACTGACATCCCATTGCTCAGGGATCAGAGAGAGAAACAACAGGAGTCAGAGGAAAAACAATTTTCCTTCATCATAACTGACACCAATAATAATGAGCAGTGTTTTTATACAAATACCAGCGGTGAAATTATATTGTTGAATATTCAGTTATTATAAACACTATCTCAGTCTGCTACTTACCCCAGTTTCTGTATTTTACAGTCCGGATTCCTCAGAGCCACAGACAGCCGTTTCACTCCTGAATCTCCCAGTTTATTGTAACCCAGATTCAGATCTATCAGTGAGCGGTTTGTACTGAGAGCAGAGACCAGGTCCTCGGCACAAGAATCAGTGACAGCATTATCATAGAGACTGGAGATCAGAGAGAGAAAAATAACAGGAATCAGGGTAAATCCACAGTGTTTTTTAAGAATAAGATCATTAACAATAATAATATACAGTGCGAGATATTCAAGAAACACAACTTCAGTTCACACAGAAGGCAAAATTATATTGATGCTGTAAATCTGAAATATGAATAAGTATGTTGGAAACTCTCATCAGGACAGGCAATATCTGTGAAGAGAGAAACAGATTTAGTTTCAGTTTAATTAGCTAAAATTAGAACTTGGAAGTAGCAGTGAATTAAATTGTTTTAAGTGACAGGGAGCTGGGGATGAGCGGGTGACAAGGAAAGAACAAAATGGAAATGCTGGAATGATTAAATAACAAAAAGGATGATGGAGAAAGGGAAGAGCACAGGATTCCCATGTCCTTACCCTGAGTCACAGGGAGGGACATGGGATGGTCAGTGGTTCAGGAATGGAGTGTGTGGTGGGGTTGAAGATGATGAGAGAGAAACCTTTTTCACACTGCCAGTGGTTCGATTCTGGAATTACAACCGGGAAGTGTGGTGGAGAGAGGCTGATTCGAGGCATCAGACAGGGCAGTCGATGAACATTCAAATGAAACAATGTTCAAAGGTACGAGAAAAAGGCTGGAGAATGACACAAATTCCTAATGCTAATTTGGTGAGCTGGTACAGACACAAAGGGCCAAATGGCCTCACAGTGCACTGTATCAATCCTGTGAAGATAATGGTTGGAAATATATCGATATTTCGACTGGAAGTTGGTGATGTTACAGTGTGGACAGTGTTAGTAGCCCTAAAGGGAGCAGTGAGGGAGCCCTGGTTAATGAACAAAGGGCTGAAATGGCAGAAGGCAGATTAAACAAGCTCAAAAAAGGATTAGGAGAGGTAGGAGGGGGTGTGAGAAGTTAGAGGGTGGTGATTGATGGAAAATGTTCAGCCTGGAGGCCAGTTACCAGCCGGGCACCACAGGGATCGGTGCTGGGTCCTCTGTGATTTTTATCAATAACTTAGAGGAGGGGGCTGAAGGGTGGGTTAGTAAATTTGTTGATGACACCAAGATTGGTGGAGTAGTGGATGAGGTGGAGGGCTGTTGGCTGCAAAGAGAATTGATAGGATGCAGAGCTGGGCTAAAAAATGGCAGATGGAGTTTAACCCTGATAAGTGTGAGGTGATTCATTTTGGTGGCACAAATTTGAATGTGGATTACAGGGACAATAACAGGGTTCTGAGGAATGTGGAGGAACAGAGAGATTTTGGGTTCATATCCACAGATCTCTGAAGGTTGCCACTCAAGTGGAAAGAAACGTGAAGAAGGCCTATAACGTGTTAGCATTTGTTAACAGGGGGGTTGAGTTTAAGAGCCGTGGGTTATGCTGCAACTATATAGGACCTTGGTGAAACTATATTTGGAATATTGTGTGTGGTCCTTGTCATCTCGCTATTGGAAAGATGAGGTATTGGAGAGAGTGCACAGGAGATTTACCAGGATGCTGCCTGGTTTGGAGGGTAGGTCTTATGAGGAGAGGTTGAGGGAGCTGGGGCTTTTCTTTTTAGAGCAGAGGAAGATAAGAGGTGACTTAATAGAGGTTTATAAGATGATGAGAGGGATAGATAGACTGGATGTGCAGAGATTATTTCCTCGGGTGGATGTAGCTGTTACTAGGGCAACATAGCTGTAAGGTGGGAGATATAGGAAGAATATCTGAGGTAGGTTCTTTACCCAGAAAGAGGTTGGGGTGTGGAATACACTTCCTGCTGTGGAGTTGGGTACGTTAGGAACTTTCAAGCTGTTATTGTATAGGCACTTGAAGCACATGATAGGGATTGGGATAGCTTGATCTTGGTTTAGGCGAAGCTTGGAACAACATTGAGAACTGAAGGGCCTGTACTGAGCTATACTGTTCAATGTTCAATGGTCTAAACCCAATTCGCTGACTTTTCCCGGGTGTATCAGTTTGGAAGGAGGTTCTGTTGCCTCAGGGCTGGAGGAGGAAACCTGGCACATCAATCTAAGCAAGCCTGGATGGAAACTGCCGAGGGCCAGAGCAGGCAGCATGTGGGTGCAGTGAGGCAAAAGGATTAATAACCTGATTTGTTCTAACAAGGTGAGTATTAAACCTACAGGCTGATATGTGAATAAGGATGAAAGAGAAATTGTGGAAAGAAAATCTCTACCCAGACACTGGCAATGTCCAGACAGCAGCATCAATCTTCAGGAACATGTCAGTCTCTCTGTGAAGGGTTCCGGTCAGTCAGAGATAACTGCTGCACAGCCCACACTGAGTGACCATCCTGGTGGTCCCATGATGGGCAGTCTGGCAGCACCATAGGCTTGTGTGTGTCTTTGATGGGTAAGTAACAATGGAAATTTATGTGATTGTAGAAGAGGCTCACAGAGAAGGAGCCAAGAGTGACAGTGTCTGGATTGTATCATCCTTATGCCAATGGAAGATGAAGTTCTGGAGCTGGGAGACCTGGAGGCTGGGAGGGCAATCACTGATGGTGAGATGGGTTGTGGATCCAGACAGAGAGTGAGTGAGTGAGTGATGGGCACAGGAGAGAATCTGCTGCTGAGTCCAAAACCGGGAGCTTGTGTGTTGACCATTGGTCACATGGAGCTCTGGGTTAGGAACAGTCTGCAGGACATGGTGGAATGTGTATTACACCCTCTAACAATCTTCACTCACACAAATCAACAACTGTGGGCAGTGGGAGATGGGCGTGCAGCTCTGAAGATGAGGGGGGGGGGGGGGGGGGGGGGGGGGGGGGGGGGAGTCGTCAGAGGATGGACTGTCATATTATTGCCCGTAATGTCCACCAGAGCAGAAACTGTGTCACATGAGCAGCAAAGGGATTACAATCTGACAGTACAGGGCAGCACACACAAACTGAGCAGCTGATGGAGGCAGTAATAACTGAGTTCATTCACACTCTTGAGGCGAAGGGTCAGAACCAGCTTGTGGAAGGTGAAATGTGACTGGAATCTTTAACAATGCAGCAGATACTGAAGCTGCAGTGTAAGGTATTTTAACATCTGGTAGAATTTCCAGCTGTGTGTCTTCGTACAAAGGATGGAGGAGTCAATCCAGGCCAGCAGTGTTACCATGTCTCAGAGATGAGCACAAATAGTATCCTCCACAGAGAGATTGGAGCCCTTCATGGAGAGTCACATCCAGCCTATCACCCACTGGAAATACACATGAGCTGCATGTTCTCACCACCACCAGGGTCACTGTGCTGTAAATATGGTGTGTGTTCTCTCTCTTCCCGGACTCTGCTCTGATGGAGCTCCCCGGGGTCACTGTGCTGTAAATAGGGTGTGTACTCTCTCTCTTCCCGGACTCTGCTCTGATGGAGTTCCCCAGGGTCACTGTGCTGTAAATAGGGTGTGTGCTCTCTCTCTCTCTCTTCCCGGACTCTGCTCTGATGGAGCTCCCCGGGGTCACTGTGCTGTAAATAGGGTGTGTGCTCTCTCTCTCTCTTCCTCTGACTCTGCTCTGATGGAGCTCCCCGGGGTCACTGTTCTGTAAATAGGGTGTGTGCTCTCTCTCTCTCTTCCCCTGACTCTGCTCTGATGGAGCTCCCCGGGGTCACTGTTCTGTAAATAGGGTGTGCGCTCTCTCTTCCCCTGACTCTGCTCTGATGGAGCTCCCTGGGGTCACTGTGCTGTAAATAGGGTGTGTGCTCTCTCTCTCTACCCCAACTCTGCTCTGATGGAGCTCCTCGGGGTCACTGTGCTGTAAATAGGGTGTGTGCTCTCTCTTCCCTGACTCTGCTCTGATGGAGCTCCCCGGGGTCACTGTGGCTCCCTTTAAATCTGGTGTCAGCATTGCCTGAATGGGATCTTCCCCTGCAGTCAGTGGTTAAGCTCTGGAACAGATCACTGAACGTAAAAGAATGGGTCAAAGTGCAGTAGGTGCAGTAAATGTTCATCTGTGATGAAAGAGTGAGAGAGTGTGTAAGAGGTCTGAACTGAACATATACGGAGAAGGAGACATTTGTCTTTACACACCCAGTGCAGTAGTGAATGGGTTAATGAACTTTGTAATAGTGGAGAATGAGAAGAATATCGAGTTGCCTCCATACAGCTGGTTTTCATATATTTCAGATAAATGTAACTTTGTTTTCATGTGCCCAGACTGTAGCTGCCCTTGCTGTTGTACACAAGTTTATGATAAGCTGCTCAGAAATGTAGCTGACCCAGCTTGTAGTTAAGTTGTGTCTTTAATTTCATAGACTTTCCCCTAATATAATGAAGCCTGCATGTCCTAAATATATTTCATATTCATTATATATTGCTTATGTGTTAAGTACTAACATATTATACATATACATACGTTATACAATTTATGAGCATAGATTGTTATACCGGCCCGTTAATTTTAACTTGTCTTGTCAGTCTGTATGTTAGCTAAGGGCTAATCAAATGAAAGGAATGTATTTTTTGTTGGAAATGCCACAGGTTTACATATCATATATCTAAAACAGCTTGTTTTGTGGACGGTCAGAGACTTTTTCCCAGTGTGGAATGGTCAACTACAAGACGGCACAGGATGAAGGTGAGAGGGACAAAGTTTGGGGAGATGTGGGGGATAAGTTTTCACACAGAGGGTGGTGGGTGCCTGGAACGCACTGTCAATGGAGATGGTAGAAGCAGGCATGTTACCAATTTTCAAGGTGTATCTTAATGGACACATGAACAATAGATGAACAGAGGAACAGAAACCACAAAATGACAGTAAGTACTGGTTCTGAGAGTTGCCGCACGCTTGGCAGGCCGAAGGGCCTGTTACTGTGTTGTACGGTTCTTTGTTCTTCTTTGTATATGAAGATTAAAATCATTCATGATTATTGCCGTATGTTTTTACAAGACCCTATTATTTTTCCTGTGCACTGTGTCAGAGATTGTGAATATTGTTAGGGGTTTTTAAATGATTCACACAAGTGATCTTTTAACTTTGTTAATTCTTTTCTCTACCCAAACTGATTCTGCATCTTGATCATTGGAACTAAGTTCACCTCTCGTTACTGTACTGACATCTGTTACTAACAGTGAGACTCCACCACCATGTCCTGTCCTCTATTTACTGCCATCTATTCACTGTCCCCCCATCACAAATCAATGGATGCTGTGTCCGGGGAGAGCTGTGAACATCTGAGGAGGAGGAGAGAACCTCAGAGGATGAACCAGAACATTATTCACCCACACCCTTGACATAAGGATCTGTGGGACTGACATCCCATTGCTCAGGGATCAGAGAGAGAAAAAACAGGAGTCAGAGGGAAAAACAGTTTTCCTCCATCATAACTGACACCAGTAGTGTTTTTATATATAAATACCAGCGGTGAAATTATATTGTTGAATATTCAGTTATTATAAACACAATCTCACACAGTCTGCTACTTACCCCAGTGTCTGTATTTTACAGTCCGGATTCCTCAGAGCCACAGACAGCTGTTTCACTCCTGAATCTCCCAGTTCATTGTTACCCAGATTCAGATCTATCAGTGAGCGGTTTGTACTGAGAGCAGAGGACAGGTCCTCGGCACAAGAATCAGTGAGATTATTATAACGGAGACTGGAGATCAGAGAGAGAAAAATAACAGGAATCAGGGTAAATCCATAGAGTTTTTTAAGAAAAAAAATCAATAATAATAATGTACAATGCGCGACATTTAAGAAACACAACTTCAGTTCACACAGAAGACAAAATTATATTGATGCTGTAAATCTGAAATATGAATAAATATATTGGAAACTCTCATCAGGACAGGCAATATCTGTAAAGAGAGAAACAGATTTAGTTTCAGTTTAATTAGCTAAAATTAGAACTTGAAAGTAGCAGTGAATTAAATTGTTTTAAGTGACAGGGAGCTGGGGATGAGCGGGTGACAAGGAAAGAACAAAATGGAAATGCCGGAGTGATTAAATAACAAAAAGGATATGATGGAGAAAGGGAAGAGCACAGGATTCCCATGTCCTTACCCTGAGTCACAGGGAGGGACATGGGATGGTCAGTGGCTCAGGAATGGAGTGTGTGGTGGGGTTGAAAATAAAGAACAAAGAACAAAACAGCACGGGAAACAGGCCCTTTGGCCCAACGCGCCACCTCTCCAATGTTCGCACCTCTACCTGCGATCCCTGTCCATGTTTATAGATTTATGGATTAAAAACTAAATTTGAGACAATTTAGGGAGAAGTTGTTTTGCCAATTAGCCTAAGAGCACACCTTTGGGATGCGGGAGGAAACCGGAGCTCCCGGAGAAAACCCACGCAAGCACGGGGAGAATGCGCAAACTCCCACAGACACAGGCCCAAATCCATGTATCTGCACAGCACAGTGATAGTCATTGAGCTGTCGTGTTGCCCATCAAATGGTCCAGGTCAAGCGTACACTAACGACATGAAGCACTAGGATACTCTCGAAAAAAAAATCCAAGACCAGCCCTCTCATGACCCATCGCGTGTGTGCCCCTTGTTAGACAACAAGGTGGACCAAAGCACCTGTAGGATAAAAACAAGTACATCAATATCATCATCTATTTACATACTTCCCAGGGACTCCCAACGCTCATGATCCCTATTTTAAATCAGTTTTCAATACACCTCCATTCCCATTCTGTCCATGTGCCCATCTAAGTATTTCTTAAATAACTCCAGAGTACCTGCCTCCACTATCTTACTTGGCAGTGCATTCCATACCCCCACCACCCTCTGTATGAAAAAACTCCCTCTAGCATCCCAATCATACCTTACCCCCCCTCACCCTAAGCCCGTAACCCCTCGTGCTATTCGAGTCCATCCTAGGAAAAAGCTTAACCCTCTTTAGTCTATCTATACCCCTCATAATCTTGTACACCTCTATTAGATCTCCTCCAAGTCTACGTCTTTCTACGGAAAACAGTCCCAATTTGCCTAACCTCTCCTCGTAACTCAGACCTTCCATACCAGGCAGCATCCTGGTAAACCTCCTCTGCACTCTCTCCACAGTCGCCACGTCCTTCCGGTAGTAAGGAGACCAGAACTGGACGCAGTATTCCAAATGAGGTCTAACCAATGTTTTATACAACTGCAACATTAAAGGCCAGCTCTTGTACTCTATACCCCTTCCTAAAGACTAACATACTATATGCTTTCTTCACAACCTTCCCCATTTGCTCTGCCACCTTCAGAGACTTGTTCACCTGCATCCCCAGGTCCCTCTGTGTTTCTATACTCTTAATAGGTCCTCTACATTCTTTCTCCAAAATGCATCAGATCACATTTATCAGGATTGAATTCCATCTGCCATCTATCTTCCCAAGCTACCAGCCTATCTATGTCCTGCTGTATCGCCTGACAATGCTCCTCACTATCTGCAAGTCAGCCATCTTTGTATCATCTGCAAACTTGCTGGTCACCCCACTTACTCCCTCTTCCAAGTCATTTATATATATTACAAATAGAAGAGGTCCCAGTACCGTGCCCTGCGACACACCACCAGTGACCGATCTCCAGCTAGAAAAACACCCTTCCACTATTACTCTCTGTCTCCTATTACCAAGCTAGTTACTTATCCATCTAACTACCTGTCCTTGTATCCCATTAACCTTGACCTTCTCAACTAACCTCCCATGAGGGACTTTGTCAAACGTCTTACTAAAATCTACATAAACGACATCAACGGCTTGCCCTTTGTTCATCATTTTCGTCACCTCCTCAAAAAAACTCTACCAGTTTTGTAAGGCACAACCTCCCCTTAAAAATCCATGCTGCGTATCCCTCATCAGATCGCAACGCTCTAAGTGCCTATACATCCTAACTCTAAGAATTCAAATGAAACAAGGAGAAGGCAGAAGAATGAGAAATTCCTAGTTCTAGTTCGGTGAGCCGGAGAAGACACATTTAACTTCTTGGTGCTCTGCAATAATTCTGTGAAGATAATGTTGTAAATATATTGATATTTTAACTGGAAGCTGGTGATGTTGCAGTGTCAACAGGGTGAAGTAATTTAGCCAGTGTTCACTCTCTCAGGTAGAATCACAGAATTGTTACAGAGCAGAAGGAGACCATTCGGCCCATACTGTCTGCACTGACTCTCTGAATGAGCAATCCACTGTCATTCCCCCAAATTTTCTGCATAACCCTGCACAGAAAATTCTGTTCTCTCAGGACTGGAGAGCATCTGCCACATCAATCCAAGTATATTGGGTTGGAAATTGCTGGAGATCTGAGCAGTTGTGGGTTACGTCATTGGTGAGGCAAAAGAATGAATCATTTGACAAGTTCTGACAAGGTGGTGAAGCATTCTATAGCATGTAAACTGAGGCATATGGGGTTGAATGAGAATGAAATTGAAATTGTAGAAAGGTCATCCCCACACAGACACAGCAGCATCGACTGTCAGAGACATGCCAGCCTCTCCCTGCAGCGTTCTGCTTAGTCAGATAACTCTTGCACTTTGAGAATGGAATGGTGACAGACTTTCCCTGTGTTGATAATGATGATCAGTCAGGTTGTCACCAGCACAGGCTTGTGTCTTTAATGGAAGAGTAACAATGGAACTTTATGTGTCTGTCGAAGAGAGCACGAAATGTCAGGAAATGAAGGAGAAGGCAGAAGAATGAGAAATTCCTAGTACTAGTTCGGTGAGCCAGAGAAGACACATTTAACATTAAAAATGGTGACAGCATCCAGATCTTGCCATCCTTATACCTAGGATTCACAGCGCTGGAACTGTGTAAACAGCAGACAGGGCGGGAAATCACTGATTGTGATATTTGTTGTGGAGCTGAGAGCGAGCGGTTAAATGGATGGGCACAGGAGACACTCTGTACCTGCAGCACCTGGGCAGGTGTGGGTTATACGGTTGCAGGAGGCAAAAGGATGAATAACTGGCTTTGTTCTGACAAGGTGGTGAATCATTTTATAACGTGAGGTCGAATCAGGGTAAATCCACCTGTTTGCCATCACTGGTAACATGGAACCAGTTGGAATGTACATATCATTACAAACTATACCTTGAAGAAATATACTGAATATTGAAGGATATTAAATTTGATGACCAGCCATGAACAAAATGAATGGTGGAGCAGGCTCAAAGGGCCGAATGGCCGATTCCTGCTTCTAGTTTCTCTGCAGGCTAAGTTGTCGGCACTATGCTATTTGTAGCTGGTTTCCTTTATTGTTACTAAAGCTGTATAATTGACATCATGTTGATTTTAATCTGAACTAATGCAGTGTTCTGTTGTAGACCTCAGGGATCAGACAGAGAAGCAACATGAGTCAGAGGAAAAACAGTTTTCCTTATTCATAACTAACACCAATAGTAATGGGCAGTGTTTTTATACAAATACCAATGGACAAGTTATATTGTTGAATATTCGTTATTATAAATACAATTTCTCACAGTCTGCTATTTACTGCAGTTTCTGTATTTTACAGTCTGGATTCCTCAGAGCCACAGAAGCCGTTTCATTCCTGAATCTCCCAGTTTATTGTAACCCAGATTCAGATCTATCAGTGAGCGGTTTGTACTGAGAGCAGAGGCCAGGTCCTAGGCACAAGAATCAATGAGATTATTACCATTCAGACTGGAGATCAGAGAGAGAAAAATAACAGGATTCAGGGTAAATCCACAATGTTTTTTAGGGAAGAGCACAGGATTTGCATCTCCTTACCCTGAGTCATAGGGAGGGACATGGGATGGTCAGTGGCTCAGGAATGAAGTGTGTGGTGGGGTTGAAGATGATGAGAGAGAAATCTTTTTTACCCTGCCAGTGGTTTGGGTCTGGAATTATATTCTGGAAGTGTGTTGAAGGTAGGCTGCAGTGAAGCAGTCAAAAAGGAATTAGATGATTATTTGAACATAAACAATGAGAGAGAATACGAGAAAAAGGCCGGAGAATGACACAAATTCCAAATGCTCATTTGGGGAGCTGGTGCAAACACGATGACAAATGGCCTGACTGCACCGTAACAATTCTGTGGAGATAATGGTTGATATGTATCAATATTTCAACTGGAAGTTGGTGATGTTGCAGTGTGAATAGTGTTAGTAGCGCTAAACTTCAATGAAATGTTAGTATTTCTCTCCAATACAGAGAGACAATTTGTTATCTGTGGCTTCAGGGACACAACTTAGTAAACGTGGGGCATTGGGAGGAGGTGGGACTCCATGAACCCCACAGCTGGTACGAGGGCCAAACCCTCAACATTAACATCATTCCACATCACACTAAACACCTAACCAAATGAACTAACCAACTCCACACATAACCAGAACGGGCACATTAATATCTGACAGGTTAGGGGAATCCATCCACTCAGAAGCACAGGCAGAATCACAGAATTGTTACAAAGCAGGAGCAGACCATTCGGCCCACTGTGCCTGCACTATTCTCTGAATGAGCAATTCACTAAGTGTCATCCCCCCACCTTCCCCCCAAATCCCCGTGCATTCCAGAGTTTAACCACTCGCTGCAGAGGAAGATCCCATTCAGGCAAAGCTGGCACCAGATTTAAAGAACTCAGTAAGAATTTAGCAACACCAATTATTAATCCAACCGATTTATTTGATAGTAAAAAAGCGAGCTTTCAACACTCCCGTGTCTTCCTCAGGCAAGTGCAGTGTTCTGGTCTGCAATAGCACACATCAGCACAGACAGTCAGAGCTTGCTGATTAGAATGCGAATCCTTACATCTAACCTGCTATTCAAGTGTTAAAGTGGCTAACAATGTGTGTGAAGGGGATCTTGAGCATTGTTAGAGAATTGTGTATTTTCTCCAGACAGCACAGTAAGTGAGGTTTTTGCTAACCCAGGCAAGTTACGGGGGTTACAGATAGTGTGTCATG
Source organism: Sphyrna mokarran (assembly GCA_024679065.1). Taxonomy (NCBI): domain Eukaryota; kingdom Metazoa; phylum Chordata; class Chondrichthyes; order Carcharhiniformes; family Carcharhinidae; genus Sphyrna; species Sphyrna mokarran. The sequence continues at coordinate 15,844,901 of JAGIQG010000038.1, read as the reverse complement.
AAGCCAAGATCCCTGTTAAGACCGTCCTCATGTGGCATCTTTACACCAGATTTAAAGGCAGCCAGCAGCACTTTTAAAGGCTCTGAAGGGAGCAGAGAGAGAGCCCTGGTTAATGAACAAAGAACTGAAATGGCAGAAGGCAAATTAAATGAGCTTAAAAAAAAGGATTAGGAGAGTTAGGAGGGGACGTGAGAAGTCCTTGGCTGTTCAGATCAAGGAAAACCCCAAGGTTTTTTACTCTGATGTGAGAAATAAAAGAATGCCCAGGGTGATGTTAGGGTCAGTCAAGGACAGTAATGGCAACTTGTGCACGGAGTCAGAAGAGATAGGTAAGGCGTTGAATGAATCTTTTCTTCAGTGTTCACCAAGGAGAGGGCCATATTTTTGAGGGTGAGTGTGTGATACAGGCTGGAGGAGGTAGATGTTCTGAGGGAAGAAAGTTTGAAAAACATGAGGGTGGATAATTCCCCTGGACCAGTTGGGATTATCCTAGAATTCTTTGGGAGGCAAGGGAGGAGATTGCAAAGAGTTTGGCTTTGATCTTTGGGTCCTTACTGTCCACGGGAATACTGCCTGAGGACTGGAGAGTGGCAAATGTTGTTCCTCTGTTCAAGAAAGGAAATAGGAATGATCCTGGTAATTATAGGCTGGTGAGTCTTACTTTGGTGGTCGGTAAGTTAATGGAAAAGGGCCCTGACAGATAGGATTTATGACCATTTGGAAAGATGCAGCTTAATCTGGGATAGTCAGCATAGATTTGTGAAGGGAAAGTCTTGCGCCTCAAATTTGATTGAATTCTTTGAGGAACATAGAACATAGAACAATACAGCACAGAACAGGCCCTTCGGCCTTCGATGTTGTGCCGACCAAAATAAAAAGCAATGCCCCTCCAAACTAAACCATTCCCTTCTCTTCCATATACTTATCAATTAACCTCTTAAACGCCACCAAACTTGGCGCATCTACAACAGCTGCAGGCAGGGCATTCCACTCCCTAATCACTCTTTCAGTAAAGAACCTACCTCTGATATCCGTCCTATAACCCATACCCCTTAATTTAAAGCTGTGTCCCCTCGTGCTAGCTTTCTCCATCCTAGGAAAAAGGCTATCACTGTCCACCCTATCTAAACCTCTAATCATCTTATATGATTCAATAAGATCCCCTCTTAGCCGCCTCCTTTCTAACGAAAACAACCTCAAATCCTTCAACCTCTCTTCATAGGACCTGCCCTCCATACCAGGCAACATCCGGGTAAACCTCCTCTGTACCCTCTCCAATGCCTCCACATCTTTCTTATAATGTGGCGACAAGAACTGCACACAATACTCCAAGTGCGGCCGCACTAGAGTTTTGTACAGCTGCAACATGATGCTGCGGCTCCTAAATTCAATCCCCTACCAATAAAAGCTAAGACTCCATAAGCCTTCTTAACAACTTTATCCACTTGACTGCCTACTTTCAGGGATCTATTGCCACATACACCAAGATCCTTCTGTTCCTCAACACTATTAAGAGCCCTACCATTAGCCCTATACTCTACACATTTATTGTTCCTGCCAAAGTGCATTACATCACACTTTTCCACATTAAACTCCATTTGCCACCTCTCGGCCCAGCTCTGCAACTTGTCCAAGTCACTCTGTAAACTAAAACACCCCTCTTCACTATCTACCACTCCACCAACTTTAGTATCATCTGCAAATTTACTGATCCATCCCTCAATACCCTCATCCAGATCATTTATAAAAATTACAAACAGCAGGGGCCCAGTACAGGAGGTACGTATGTAGATGAAGATAGAGAAATTGATGTCATATACATGGATTTTATCAAGGTGTTTGATAACGTTCCCCATGGTCAGCTCATGAAGAGAGTAAGAAGGTGTGGGATAGAGGGAAATTTAACCGTTTGGATAAGTAACTGGCTGTATAATAGAAGACAAAGGATGGTGATTGATGGAAAATATTTAGCCTGGAGGCCAGTTAGCAGCAGTGTACCACAGGGATCAGTGCTGGGTCCTCTGTTAATTATAATTTTTATCAATGACTTGGAGGAGGGGGCTGAAGAGTGGGTTAGTAAATTTGCTGATGACACTAAAATTGGTGGAGTAATGAATGAGGTGAAGGCTGTTGGCTGCAAAGAGACATTGAAAGGGTGCAGAGCTGGCCGAAAACTGGCATATGGAGTTTAATCCTAGTAAGTGTGAGGTGATTCATTTTGGTGGGACAAATTTGTGGATTACAGAGTCAACGACAGAGTTCTGAGGAATGTGGAGGAATACAGAGATTTTGGGGTTCATATTCACAGATCTCTGAAGATTGTCACTCAAGTGGAAAGAACAGTGAAGAAGGCTAATAGTGTATTACTGTTTATTAACAGGGGAGTTTGAGTTAAGAGCTGTGGTATTATGCTGCAACTGTACAGGACCTCGGTGAGACTACATTTGGAATATTGTGTTCAGTTCTTGTTATCTCACTGTTAGAAGGATGTGGAAGCATTAGAGAGAGTGCAGAGGAGATTTACCAGGATGCTGCCTGGTTTGGAGGGTAGGTTGAGGGAGTAGGGGCTTTTCTTTTTAGAGCGGAAGAGGATGAGAGGCAACTTAGTAGAGGTTTATAAGACGATGAGAGGGATAGATAGAATGGACGTGCAGAGATTATTTCCTCAGGTGGATGTAGCTGTTACTAGGGCGACATAACTAAGGTTCATGGTGGGAGATGTAAGAAGGATGTCCAAGGTAAGTTCTTTACTCAGAGTGGTTGGGGTGTGGAATACACTTCCTGCTGTTGAGTCAGGTACTTTAGGAACTTTCAAGCTGTTATTGGATAGGCACTTGGAGCATATGATAGGGAGTGGGATAGCTTGATCTTGGTTCGAGCAAAGCTTGGCACAACATTGAGAACTGAAGTGACTGTACTGTGCTATACTGTTCTATGTTCTATGGTCTAAACCCAATTCACTGACACTTCCCTGGAAATTCTCAAGGCTATATCGATTTGGAAGGAGGTTCTGTTCCCTCAGGGCTGAAGGAGGACACCTGTCACATCAACCCAAGCAAGTGTGGATAGAAACTGCCGAGGGACAGAGCAGGCAGCACATGGCTGCGGTCAGGCAAAACGATCAATAATCTGATCTGTTCTGACAAGGTGAACGTTAAACTTACAGGCTGATATGTGAATAAGGATGAAAGAGAAATTGTGGAAAGAAAATCTCTACCCAGACACTGGCAATGTCCAGACAGCAACATCAATCTTCAGGAACATGTCAGTCTCTCTGTGAAGGGTTCCGGTCAGTCAGAGATGACTGCTGCACTGCTCACACTGAGTGACCATCCTGGTGGTCCCATGATGGGCAGTCTGGCAGCACCATAGACTTGTGTGTGTCTTTGATGGGTGAGTAATGATGGAAATTTTTGTGATTGTAGAAGAGGGCACAGAGCATCAGAGAAGGAAACAAGAGTGACAGTGTCTCAATTGTGCCATCCTTATGCCAATGGAAGATGAAGTGCTGGAGCTGGGAGACCTGGAGGCTGGATGGGCAATCACTGATGGTGAGATGGGTTATGGATCCAGAGAGAGTGAGTGAGTGAATGGATGGGCACAGGAGAGACTCTACTGCTGAGTCCAAAACATGGTACTTGTGTGTTCATCATTAGTCACATGGAGCTCTGGGTTAGGAACAGTCCGCAGGACATGTTGGAGTGTGTATTACCCTCTAACTTCACTCTCAAATCAACAACAGTGGTGAGCGGGAGACAGGCATGTAGCTCTGAAGACGAAGGGGTGGGGGGGGGGGGGGGGGGGGTGGGTCGTCAGAGGATGTACTGTCCACCAGCGCAGATACTGTCTCACACGATTAGCAAAGGGTTTACAATCTGGCAGCACAGCACACACAAACCCGAGCAGCCGTTGGAGGCAGCAATAGCTGAGTTCACTCTAACTCTTGAGGGGACAGGGCAGAGCCAGCTTGTGGAAGGTGAATTATGACTGGAGTCTTTAACAATGATACTGGAGCTGCAGTGCAAGATATTTTAATATCCGGTGGAGTTTTCAAAGTCTGTGTGTATCCGTACACAAAGGGTGGAGGAGTCAATCCAGGCCAGCAGTGTTACCATGTCTCAGAGATGAGCACAAATAGTATCCTCCACAGAGAGATTGGTGACCTTCATGGAGAGTCACATCCAGCCTGTCACCCACAGGAAATACACATGAGCTGCATGTTCTCACCACCTCCATGAGCTCTGGGGAATACGGGCTGTGGGAGGGATGGGAAAATGTGCCTGGAGTCACTGTCAGGACTTCCCAGCTGAGCAGGGAGGGTCCTGTTGCCCTGAATGGATGTCGGAGTGGCTGCCTGCAGCATCTGGAGGCTCCTCTCAGGATGGCCCTGGTGTGGGCAGTGGGTCCTCTTCTGCTTTGACTGTGATACAAGCACCTTATGAAGCTATGATGACGGAGACAGCTCCAATATCTGTGCAGGGGACCCACAGTCGGCCGGATCCTTCCAGGATTCAGGAAATCCGAGGACAAAGGCCACGGTCATTGAAATTCCCAAAAAGGGATAAAAATGCTGCCCATAGCTCAGTGTAAAGTGTGGGGATGGGAGTCGTTGTTATGGTGGGGTTGCTTCCTTGGGTTTCACAGGGTTATATTTTGTTGTTACCGGTTACTTTGTTGTGTTTGTATTTTCAGTAAATTCAGAGATGGAGCATCAGTAAATAAATCCCTCACCCCATATTACTGGGTCTTTAACTTTAAAGTTCACTGGGAATGGGAGATGGGAAATACAGCACTGAATGAGGTCAATACGATTCCAATGTCTTTGTTTCATGTAGCGACAGCTCCAGGGAAATTAGAAAACATTCACGGAAACAGCAACAGTGCTGGAGATGCTGGAAGATTTATTACACTGAATGGCTGTGTGAGTTAAGGTCCATGGAAAACATGTCTGTATTACTGAGTCTCCATCCTCCCTGACACATACCCCATGTCCCTGGCCTGTGGTCCATGGGGTTCCTCATCATGAAGCATCTAATCAACACTGTATTGCATCAGACTTTGTTTAAAGCCTCTCCACTCTAACTCCAGTTTGTATAGAACACAGCACAACACCAGGATATTTGAGCGCCTTGCTGGGTATATTGAAGGGTTCCAACAGATCTACCTTTAGAAACCGCCCGGCCTGCTCATTGGTCATTCTAGTTGCACTGTCGCAGCTGTTGTGTTTCTCCTCTGTAACTGAGTTTGGGTTACACACAGGCACAATTATTCATTCCTTCAGTGGGTAGCACTGGTCTTCATTTTTTCATGGGATGATGGTGTCACTTGTAGCCCATTCCCAATTGCTCTCGAGAAGGGGGTGGTGAGCCATCTTCTTAAATTCTGCAGCCACTTGGTGCAATGCCATTCGGAAGGGACAGCCAGGATTATGATGCCACAGTAGTGATGCCAACACAATACTTTCCAAGTCAGCATGGTGTGGGGCTTGGAAAGGAAAGGTTGGTGTTCTAGTTCTCTGATATCCTTGCCCATCTCAATGATAATTAGTACTTATTTGGAAAATGCTGTCTCAAGAAATTTGGTGAGTTGCAACAATCCACCTTGTATGTAGTACACACTGCTGACACTGTGTGTCAGTAAGAATTTAGCAACACCAATTTATAATCCAACTGATTTATTTGATAGTAAAAAAGTGAGCTTTCGACTCTGTGTCTTCGTCAGGCAAATTCAGTGTTCTGGTCGGGGGCTTTCGTGATACACGACAGCGCAGAGTCGCTGAGCAGAGACTGATAGCCAAGCTCCGCACACATGAGGACGGTCTTAACAGGGACCTTGGCTTCATGACACACTATCTGTAACCCCCGTAACTTGCCTGGGTTAGCAAAAAACCTCACTTACTGTGCTGTCTGGAGAAAATACACAATTCTCTAACAATGCTCAGGATTCCCTTCACACACATTGTTAGCCACTTTAACACTTGAATAGCAGGTTAGATGTAAGGATTCGCATTCTAATCAGCAATCTCTGACTGTCTGTGCTGATGTGTGCTATTGCAGACCAGAACACTGCATTTGCCTGAAGAAGACACAGGAGTCGAAAGCTCGCGTTTTTACTATCAAATAAATCGGTTGGATTATAAATTGGTGTTGCTAAATTCTTACTGAGTTCTTACCACCCCAATCCAACGCCGGCATCTGTACATCATGACTGTGTGTCAGTGACAGAGAGAGTCAGTGTTTAATGTGGTGATCCATTCAGCTCTTCTACCATGGATGACCTGCTTGAGTGTTTCTGAAGCTGCATTCATTCCAGCAAGATGAGCAGATTCCATTACACTGCTGACTTGTGCCTTGTTGATGAAGAACAAGCATTTGGGAGACAGGAGGTGAGTTCCTCATCTCTGAATTCCCAGGCTCTGATCTAACCTTAGAGCCACAGTGTTTACAGTTCAGTGTCTGTTCAATGGTCCCATTGCACCATCACCCCGATGTTGATGATCAAGGATCCTGCGATGGTGCTGTCATTCAATGTAAAGGGAACATGGTTAGATTGCCTTCTGTTTGAGATGATCCTTATCTGGCACACAACGTTACTTACTACTTATCAGGTTCTTTATCCCTTCAGCCCCTAGCTCCGATGAAATGTCACCCAGACCTTGAAGGGTTAGCTGTTTTCTCTCCACAGAAGCTGTCAGACATGCTCGGGTTTTCCAGCATTTTCTGTTTTGTTCAGGTCTTGCCGTTTATGGACATGGACTGCTTCAGTATCTGAGGAATTGTGAATAGTACTGAGCATTGTACAATTAGTGAGCATCCTCACTCTGACCTTATAATGGAAGGAAGGTCATTGATAAAGCAATTGAAGGTGGTTGGACTTCAGATATCACCCTGAGAAACTCCTGCAGTGATGATCATAAGGCACTGGAAGGATGACACTTTTCCTGATGATCAAGAGCAGACTGATGGAGTAGTAATTCACCAGATTGGATTTGTCCTGCTTTGTTCCACTTTGTGGGATAGATCCAGTGTTGTAGCTGTACTGGAACAGCTTGGTTAGGTGAATGGTTAATTATGGAACACAATTCTTCAGTCCCATTGCTGGGTTACTGCCAGATTTTGCGGTACGCAGTACCTTCAGTCATTTCTTTACCTCACATGCAGTGAATCAAATTGACAGCTGTAATGCTGGGGACCTCAGGAGCAGGCTGAGATTAATCATTCTACTCAGCACTTCTGGCTGAAGATGGCACTGATGCTCTGGGTTCCCTCATCAGTATCGATGGAATTCTTGCGGAATGTGTATAGAATCATAGAATTCCCACAATGTAGAAAGAGGCTCTTTGAAAGAATATCATACCCAGTCCCTATCTCTGTAACTTCACATATATGGCCTACTGATCCCCCTGACCTTCACACTTTGGCTATGCTAAATTGTCCCTAGGTGTCTCAATCAACCAAACCTGCACATCTTTGGAGTATAGGAGAAAATTAGAGCACCCAGAGGAAACCCACACAGACACAGGGAGAATGTGCAAACACCTGGAGCAGTCACAAAGTCACCTAAGGCCAGAATTGAACCATGGTCCCTGCGCTGTGAGGCAGCAGTGCTGACCCCTGAGCCACTGTGTTGCCAAATGTAATCTGCATGTCCAACATTTGTTCCATATCTAACACTATTTATGAGTGGATATGGCAAGACTGCAGATCTCTGATCTGATCCAGAGCTCGGTCTATCATATGCTGCTTCCGCTCTCTGGTCTGGTGGCCGTGTGCTGGAGCTTCACTAGATTCACATCTCATTTTTAGATAAAACCCAAGTCTAATTTGTTAATATATGTAAAGACAATTAGTTGTAGTAACACAGTACTGGTTCCGGGGGAAAGCCACTGTCAGCTTCCTATAAATGAAAAGGTACAGTTCACCTTTCCTGCCTGTTTCCTGTCACTCAGATAACTTCATATCCAGGCTGCCTTTGTCTCTTTTATTTCATGGTCTCCAACTTTGCTCCCAAGCTTATTATGTGTTTACTAATAGTGGACTGTGTTTTTAATAATACGAACACTGATAGCAATGTTATATTTAGTATCATTATTTGTGTTCTTAAAAACATTATTAATAGGGACATGATTCAGACTTTTCTGCACTGCGATTATTGCCATTGCCAGATGAGCTGTGCCTCGAACTGCTGAACTGTAAGCTCTGGAATTCTCTTCATAACCCTCCCCACCTCCATCTCTGCATTCTCTTTTAAGATGCCTCTTAATCTCCGTTTAACTTAAATCTGAGAGTGGATCCCTTGGGATAAACCTCCCCAGAATTCAATGTAGTTTGTAATCTGCCTTACCAATATGAAGCAGTTTTCTACGTTTAATTAAAGTGAGAAGTTGACAGACATAAACATGTATAATCTAAATGACAAATTAAACTAAATTGAACATGCAACCAACCACATATGGTAATATTATAAACATTTAATTGTTTGGCCCATCTTTTTTATCCACATGAATGGTTTTGAGAATAATTATAAATGATTAGTTAAATCTTTCACTCCTGAATCTCTCAGTTTATTGTAACTCAGGTTCAGACACATCACTGACTGGTTTGTACTGGGAGCAGAGCTGAGAATATCTGAGGCTGTTACTCTCCAAACTGGAGATCAGAGAGAGGAAGATTTCAGGAATCAGAGTGAATCCGTGGTGTTTAACATGAATACTGACAGGAATGATGTGGAATGGTTATTAATGACATTATTACTGACACTGATAATAATATATTGTGTTAGACATCCACTGATTATTAACACAATCTCACACAGTCTGATACTTACTCCAGTTTCTGTATTTTACATTCTGGATTCCTCAGAGCCACAGACAATAGTTTCACTCCTGAATCTCTCACTTTATTGTCACCCAGTCTAAATGGAGAAAGTGAGAAACACATTAAATTCAGATTAATTTTCAGCAGAAAAAAATATTTTTGTGTCAGAAACTTAGCACCAGTGATGAACTGATTCCAGTTACTATACCTAACCCAACTTGATCTTTCTTGACACTAACTGTGACTGTAACACAGTATTCTGGACCTTTTCCTTTCCTATGTATGGAATGCTTTGGCACTAATAAATGTGACAATAATAAATCAAATAATATCAAACCCTTTCTGTTGAATGGAAAAGGCAATAGTCAGCATTGAAAAACGAACAATTCACTCTCACTGGTTTGCCTGCTGGGAAAACCACTTTTACATCTCTCAAAATGTATATTTTGTTTAATTGTCCATGGGATATGGGTGTCGCTGGCTCCACCAACATTTATTTCCCACTGCTAATGGCCCCTAGAGGAGGTGATGCCCACATCCTGTGAACAAGCAAATAATTTTTAAACATGTCCCGCATTCTGGTCTCATTTCCCGATCATCGGAATTACCCTCCTGAATCTCACTGACCCTGCTAAGCTTTGAGAAATTCAAATCATTTCTGCTGTTACATACATCCAGGATTTTATGAGAATTGTACAATTTACTGAGAGTTAAATGATAAAGCTGTGAAAGTGGATCCCTCAGGATTTCCTGTGCTTCTTAACTATTGACATGATATCATCTGTATAATATCTTAGGGTCAGTTGAAGTGTGAAACTGTGCTAACTGTTGCTTTAAGATCCATCCCCTAGATTTTTATACAACAACATAGAACATTACAGCGCAGAACAGGCCCTTCGGCCTTTGATGTTGCGCCGACCATTATAAAAAAGTAATGACCCTACAAACTAAACCATTCCCTTCTCTTCCATAAACTTATCAACTAACCTCTTAAACGCCACCAAACTTGTCGCATCTACAACTGCCGCAGGCAGGGCATTCCACTACCTAACCACCCTCTGGGTAAAGAACCTACCTCTGATATCCGTCCTATAACTATCACCCCTTAATTTAAAGCTGTGTCCCCTCGTGCTAGCTTTCTCCATCCTAGGAAAAAGGCTATCACTGTCCACCCTATCTAAACCTCTAATCATCTTATATGTTTCAATAAGGTCCCCTCTTAGCCGCCTCCTTTCTAACGAAAAACAACCTCAAATCCCTCAACCTCTCTTCATAAGACCTGCCCTCCATACCAGGCAACATCCTGGTAAACCTCCTCTGTACCCTCTCCAATGCCTCCACATCTTTCTTATAATGTGGGACCAGAACTGCACACAATACTCCAAGTGCGGCCGCACTAGAGTTTTGTACAGTTGCAACATGACGTTGCGGCTCCGAAATTCAATCCCCCTACCAATAAAAGCTAAGACTCCATATGCCTTCTTAACAACCTTATCGACTTGACTGCCTACTTTCAGGGATCTATGCACAAATACACCAAGATCCCTCTGTTCATCAACACTATTAAGAATCCTACCATTAGCCCTATACTCTACACATTTATTATTCCTGCCAAAGTGCATTACCTCACACTTTTCCACATTAAACTCCATTTGCCACCTCTCGGCCCAGCTCTGCAACTTGTCCAAGTCTCTCTGCAAACTATAACACCCCTCTTCACTATCTACCACTCCACCGACTTTAGTGTCATCTGCAAACTTACTAATCCATCCTTCAATACCCTCATGCAGATCATTTATAAAAATTACAAACAGCAGGGGCCCCAAAACAGACCCCTGAAAAGGAAAGATTATTCTCCCATTAGAAAGTTTAAATATTTCTGTTTGATTAGTTTAGAGGGGAGGGGTGTCTCCTACTACATTCTATAGTAAACAGGCTCTACATTTTCTGCAGGTGTGGCTGGTGTTCTATCTCCAGGAATTACCGGGAGTTCTGTCTTCCGGGTAGATCCTCACATAGGAAAAGGACTATCTGAAAGCCCTGTTTCATATCACTGACAGTTTGACTGGAGATTTTCCAGCAGCAGGTTTCCTCATTCAGGAAATTCTGGTTTCCTTGGCTCAGATCTAAGCTCTGCAGCCCTGCCACATTTAACTGTGAATGGCAGTGGATGATGAAACAGCAGAAGGAGGAGGCTCCACAAATATCCCATCCTCATGACAGAGATGACTGACACATCAGTGCAAACAATATAGCTCAAATATTTGTAACTTCAGTGGCTGAACCGTTTAGAGGTCCCCAGAATCACAGATATGTCATCACCTGATTCGATTCACTCTACATGTCAAGGAATATCTAAAGGTAATGGATACTGTAAAGACCCCAGATCCTGACAATATTCCAGTTCTGAAGATTACTGCTCCAAAAGTTACTATGTTCCCAGCCAAGCAGTTCCTGTACAGCTACAACACTGACCCTTTATCCAAAATAGTGGGAAATTTCCCAGGTATGATCATAAACTGAAAGGAGAAAACAAACCCAATCTGTCCATTTACCACCCTGTCTATTCTTGATCATCAGCACAGTAGTGGAAAGTGTCATTGCGACTATCAAGTGACACTTCATTAGCAATGACCTGATCACTGACCCTGAGCTTGTGCTTACTCAGGGTCACTCAGTCCCCTAGCTCATTACAGCCTTGATGCAAACACGGACAACAGAGCTAAACTCAGGGTGTAAGATGAAAGTATCTGCCCTTTACATCAAGACCACATGACCACGTGTAGCGTGGAGCCAGAGAAAAACTGAAATCAATGGAAATGGGGGGGAAAAACTCTCTACCGGTTGGAGTAAAATATCACAAAGGAAGATAGTTGTGGTTATCGGAGCATCTATAAGATGCAGTGCAACAATTTCCAATGGCTTGTTATACAGCACCTTCCAAACTGGTGATTTCTATTCCTAGAAGGACAAGGGCAGCAGTTGAATGGAAACATCACCATCTGGAAGTTCCCTTCCAAGATACACACCATCCTGACTTGGAAATATATCATCGTTCCTTCACAGTGACTGGGTTAAAATTCTGGGATTTTCTTCTTCACAGCACTGTGGATGCACCTACACCACAGGAGTCCCAAAATGCAATGATGATGATATAATAGTGAGCATAGCCGCTTTCCAAGCAATTGATATGAGTTTAATTCCCAGTTATCTCAGTTTGTTGGAATGGGTGAAGGGGTAGTAACCACTACCGAAAAGAATGGGTCAATCCAATTTAGTCAAGTCAGCAGCTCCATCCTGCAGCAGTAGTGTTAAACTTAGCCGATGATCGGAGGGATCATTTAACTACTCTGAACCACCCACACTGAGTTCAAAAGGGAAATGGTGAATCTAATAGTGACATAGACGAAACTAAATTCATTGATTGGTTAAAAAAATGCTGTTTGCGACTGGCTTTATATCACAGTGAATTGGAGGAAACAACAGAAAAGGTCAATGACAGTTCTGCTGTCGATGTGGTGTACATGGATATTTAAAAATCATCTAATGCAGCGACACAACAGACTAAAGGCATAAGCTCATTAAATCAATGGAAAAGTCACAATGTGGATATAAAATTGGATGAACAATGAGTAATGGATATTTTCCAGGCTGGAGGATGTCTGTAGGGGAGAATCCTAGCGGTCAGTATTGGGATCCTTGCTTTTCCCTGATATATATGAATGATCTAAGTATTTGCAGCAAAGAGGAACATTTCAAAGTTGATCACAAAAATCTTTGAGGCATTGGAAACTGAGGAGGAGAGCTTGGGACTGAAAAACTCCCTTGGGACTGGTGGAGTGCGCAGATCGGTGGCAGATTAAGTTCAATGCAGAGACGGGTGAGGCGATATTTTCAGGAAACATGTACATGAGGAAGCAATATAAAATAATCAGTCAAATTGTTAACAGATTGCAGAATCTGAGGGACTGGCTGTGTATGTAAATCGATCATTGCTGTTAGCAGGACAAACCCCTGTTGATAGTAGTTAATAAAGAATACAATATCTTGGACTTTACTGTTACGAAATTGTTTATGTTTGTGGGCATTAGACAATAATTTATGAGTTTAAATTTAATTTGTGTTTGTGCTTGTGAGCTAAGAAAGGACCAAAACCTCATGTTAAACAAAGCTGCCTGTCTGCCTGGTTTCACTTTAAACTGTCCTTGCATTTTAATTTAAAGTTTACGATGTTGTAAGAGTTATAGAAGTTAAAAATTTGGTTACTTATATTCAGAGACCCACAACGAATGATAGAAACACTGAGTTTCAGTTGTAACCAGTTAACCAAAGAACCAAGATGGTGTTCACAGAGGCTGTCAGTGGAGGCAGGGAAATGCAGGCATTCAGAAAGCAGAATCCTAACTGAGGACGTCACGTGACTTATAAAGGGACATTGTCCGAATATAACACACACCTTCTGTGATACAGATCAGAGGGAAAGCTCAGTAAAATAATCCTGATAATAATCAAACACAAACTGTAAGCTGTTCCAAACAAGAGAAACTAATTTCTGTACAGCACTGTACATAAGATGGTTTCTGTTGGGAGAGGGAAAGATTCTTTTTCAGATTTTGGAGGGAGGCCTTTACAGCTCTAATTATTTAAAATTCATCCCAATAATGTTTTTATTCATTCAAGGAACGAGGGCATGGCTGGTTTTGCCAACATTTATTGCCCATGCCTATTTGCCCAAGAGAATCTGCTTTCTTGAAATGATGTAGTTTTATCAGAGAATCATAGATTTATTACAGGTTCAGAAGGAGGCCAATCGGCCCATCATGTCTGCAGCTGCTCTGAAATGACCATTATTACTTTACACCATTCTCCCACACTTTCTCTGTGACCACTGGACATTGTTTCTGTCTTAACGTCCTCGAATGAACACGCCTCTGTTTTATTAGAGCAAAGAAAATGGCTTCTCAACAATGAAAATATCCTCGATGAGGCCAAACAATTACCTCAACTCCTGACACTTGTGCAGAATGGGTCCCAGCCGCTGGAGCCCTTCACACTGAATGTAGCATCGCCGTAGATCAAGGCATTTTATTGTATCACAGAGTTCAATGACACGGGACAGGACTGCACAGTCAATCGGGGTCAGTCGCAATTCACTAAATGAAAGTGTTTCTATAGATCCCACTGTGTTCTGAGCCAGTGCTTTATTCTGAGACTCAAACAGGTAGTGGAATGTGTTCAGGAGCTTCCTTTTCCCAGTTTCAGTCTGTGTTTCTCTAATCTGTCCTTCAACCTTCTCCTTCACCCAGTCAATCACTCGGCAGGTTGTTTGATGAAGAAATTGACCCAGAAACTGCTCCAGTGGTCGAGCTGACTGTGGGGAGGAGAGACCAGCAACAAAACGGAGAAATATCTCAAATCGCCCATCTTCCTCGCTGTGGGCTTCACTGAGGAGTATCCCGATCTCCCCAGGATCTGGAGTCAGGAATTGAGAGACTGAAGCTACAAACTCTTGGATGGTGAGGTGTGGGAATGTGTAAACCACACTCTGGGCAGAATCATCTCTCTCTAAAAGTTCCATCAGGAACCCAGACAGGAACTGGGAAGGTTGTAGATTGTACTCAATCAAATCTCCATTTCCAAACACAATCTTCTTCTCAGAGACTCCTGTGTAGGCCATCTCACCAAGCTTCAGTAACACATCACGGGGGTTTTCAATCTCTCGGCCATGGTTTATCAGAATGTTGTAAATATAGTAGGAATATAGTTGGGTGATGGTCTTGGGAACTTGCAGCTGTTTCCTGTCTCTTTGGGTAAAGAAGGGACCCAGTGACAGAGCGAGGATCCAGCAGTAGGAAGGGTTGTAACACATGGTGTACAGGATCTCATTCTCCTCCACATGTTTAAAAACAGCTGCTGCCACTGCCTGATCTTCAAAAAACTTGTTGAAATATTCCTTCTGTTCATCACCAACAAATCCCAGGATTTCAGCCCAGATACTGATCTCAGCCTTTTCTAATAAATGTAATGCAGTGGGACGGCTGGTCACCAGCACTGAACATCCTGGGAGCAGCTTGCGTTGTATTAAACTGTACACAATGTCAGACACTTCACACCAGCATTCAGGATCTGTGCACATGAACTGAGGTTCTGTATTTCTCCGATTGTCAGCAAAATCAATCCTGTCCTTGAATTCATCTAAACCATCGAATATAAACAGCAATCCCTCTGGGTTCTTCCAGAGCTCTCCTAGAATATTCCCAAAGTAAGGATACTGATCCAGTATCAGATTCCTCAGGTTTATTCTCCCGTTAATAGTGTTCAAATCCCGGAATTTAAAACTGAAGACAAATTGAAAGTGTGGATATATTTTCCCAGTGGCCCAGTCATAAACAATCTTTTGTACCATTGTCGTTTTTCCAATTCCCGGGACTCCGCTCACTACTGCTGAATTCCCAGATTTGGATTCAGGATGGAATAATCTCCTCATTTTCTGCAGCAAACTGCCCATCAGGGAAAAACTGCTCTGGAACAATTGATCAGTTCGGATTTTTTCCAGTTCTCTCTGGAGATGTTTCTCTCTCCACTCTTCATGGTCTCGGCCTCTTGCCAGCAGTTCATGTTCGACAAGTGTCCGATCTCGAACATCGGAAATAATTGTTAGCTCAGCGTATCGATCAACCAGCTGGAAAATCTTAACCTTCTCCTTTATGAGGATAGTGTTCACTCTCAGAGTTTCAGTTTGTACCCGGAGTGTCTCCTTGTGTTTCTGTTGAAGATCTTCAATTGGAACAGACATAAATGTCAAAACAACATCTTTGCTGAATTGTTAGATTTACTTTGCAGTGAGAGGGCTTTAAACTAAATAGTGGAGGAGGGGTGGTTCAGGGGTATCTTTATTTCCTTAGTTATCCACAGCTGGTTATACCTTTTCTTACATTCCTTCTTCTTCACCAGAATATATTTTTGCTGAGTACTGAGAAAAATCTCCTTAAAAATCCTCTACTGTTCCTCAGCTGTCCCACCAACTAACCTATGCTCCCAGTCTACATTAGCCAATTCTGTCCTCATCCTATCGTACTCTCTCTGTTCAAGCAGAATTACAAAGTCAAAAGTAAAGGAGAGGGTACGAATGCAGGTTAATGATGAGGAGGTTAGTAACATTTCCAGCCCATGTAATAGGTCACAGAGGTGGCAGAATCTAACCTCAGGCAGAGTAAAAAAGGTAACAAGCCGAGAAGGGAGGTGGTGACCGAAGTGCAAGGAGATAGTCTGGGAAAGGATAACCAGTTTGAGAGAGGTAGGGACCGAGCGTTCAATCAAAAGAATGCACTAACAAATAGTGTCCAAATAAAGGCTAACATAAAGACACTTTGTTTTGAATGCTACGTGCATTCAGGTAAAGACAATGAGCTGATGGCACAAACCAGTACAAATGGGTATGATCTAACAGCCATTACAGAAACGTGGTTGCAGGGTGATTGGGGTTGGGAACTGAATATCCAGGGGTATCAGACATTTCGGAAGGATAGACAGGAAGGAGGAGGAGGCGGGATATCTCTGTTAATTAAGGATAACATCAGGACGGTAGTGAGAGACAGTATAGGTTCTAAGGAGCAAAATGTGGAATTGTTAAGGATGGAGATAAGTAATAGTAAGGGGAGAAAGTCACTGTGGGTGTGGTTTATAGACCCCAAATAATATCTTCGAGGTGGGACGGGCACTAAACAAGCAAATAATGGATGCATGTAAAAGTGGAACAGCAATAATCATGGGGGATTTTAATCTGCATATTGATTGGTTGACTCAAGTCAAATTGAGGGATTCTCTTGTAACGAGTGATCACAATATACGGTCCCAAACCAGTGTCCTCTGCTTGAACAGAGAGAGTACGATAGGATGAGGGCAGAATTGGCTAATGTAGACTGGGAGTGTAGACTAGTTGGTGGGACAGCTGAGGAACAGTAGAGGATTTTTAAGGAGATTTTTCTCAGTACTCAGCAAAAATATATTCTGGTGAAGAAGGAGGAATGTAAAAAAAAAAGGGATAACCAGCCATGGATAACTAAGGAAATAAAGGAGAGCACTGAATTAAAAACTGATTTGTACAGAGTGGTCAAAACTAGTGGGGAATTAGAAGATTGGAAATGCTTTAAAAAACAACAAAGAACTATTAAGAAAGCGATAAAGAAAGATAGATTATGAAACTAAACTAGCACAAAATATAAAAACTGATAGTAAAAGTTTTTACAAATATATAAAAAGGGAAAGAGTGGCTCAGGTTAAATGTTTCACCCTTAGAAGATGAGAAGGGGGAGTTATTAATGGAAATGACAAAATAGCTGAGGCCTTAAACAAGTTTTTTATGTCAGTCTTCATGGTAGAGGACACAAATAGCTTAACGAAAATTGACAGTCGTTGGACTGAAGGGGGTGAGGTCCTTAAAATGATTACTATTACTAAAGAGGTAGTGCTTCGTAGGCAACTGGGACTAAAGGTAACAAGTCCCCGGGCCTGGATGGAATACATCCCAGGGAACTAAAAGAAATGGCAGAAGTAATAACAGATGCATTAGTTGTAAATTATCAAAATTCACTGGACTCTGGGAAGGTGCCAGCTGATTGGAAATTAGTTAATGTGAAAGTGGATGTGGTGTTTTCAGATTTCCAAAATGAGATGCCTCACAAAGCTGGTGAACGGGAGGTTTAAAGAACAGGCTACTCTATACTGCGGGCAACATAGTGAGAGGGAGCAGAGTGAAGGCTGAAGGGCTTTGGCTCATAATGGGCTTCGGCAAGAACAGACAGAGGCGAGAGTATGTTTTTATTTTCAGAAAGTTTATTCTTCGTTTTTTTTCCCCCCACCAAGTAAGAATTTGGAATGTTCCTCTTGCAAGATGTGGAAGACAGAACATTACAGCACAGAACATTACAGCACAGAACAGGCCCTTCGGCCTTCGATGTTGTGCCGACCAAAATAAAAAGCAATGCCCCTCCAAACTAAACCATTCCCTTCTCTTCCATATACTTATCAACTAACCTCTTAAACGCCACCAAACTTGGCGCATCTACAACAGCTCGGCAGGGCATTCACTCCCTAATCACTCTTTGAGTAAAGAACCTACCTCTGATATCCGTCTATAACTCATACCCCTTAATTTAAAGCTGTGTCCCCGTGCTAGCTTTCTCCATCCTAGGAAAAAGGCTATCACTGTCCACCCTATCTAACCTCTAATCATCTTATATGCTTCAATAAGATCCCCCTCTTAGCCGCCTCCTTTCTAACGAAAACAACCTCAAATCCTTCAACCTCTCTTCATAGGACCTGCCCTCCATACCAGCAACATCCTGGTAACCCTCCTCTGTACCCTCTCCAATGCCTCCACATCTTTCTTTATGTGGCGACCAGAACTGCACACAATACTCCAAGTGCGGCCGCACTAGAGTTTTGTACGCTGCAACATGATGCTGCGGCTCCTAAATTCAATCCCCCTACCAATAAAAGCTAAGACTCCATATGCCTCTTAACAACTTTATCCACTTGACTGCCTACTTTCAGGGATAAGTGGACCAAAGCACCTGTAGGATAAAAACAAATACATCAATATCATCATCTATTTACACACTTCCCAGGGACTCCCAAGGCTCATGATCCCTATTTTAAATCAGTTTTCTATACCCCTCCATTCCTATTCTGTTCATGTGCCCATCTAAGTATTTCTTAAATAACTCCAGAGTACCTGCCTCCACCACTTTACTTGGCAGCACATTCCATACGCCCACCACCCTCTGTGTGAAAAAACTCCCTCTAGCATCCAAATCATACCTTACCCCCGTCACCCTAAGCCTGTGACCCCTCGTGCTATTTGAGTCCATCTCTGAAACCACCAACTCAACCCCTACCCCAATTTCAACCTCCGCCTTAACTCCCATCCAAGACATTAAGAATCAACAGCCAGATTTGTCCTCAATTCTGCCACCCTATTCCGCTCAGACCACTGCCCCTGCTCAGATGCAGACCTCTACCATGCCAACTCCGACCCTAGCCTTTCCCCAATTATATCGTGAAGATAAAGGAGACCTCTGGTATCCCTGACAATAACACCAGCAAAAGATACATCCAGCTGCAGCTATTAGCAAAGCGTGTTAGGAAACTGGAGAAGGAACTTGATGACCTCTGTCTAATTCAGGAGAATGAGAAGTTTACAGAGAGTAGATTTAGGGAGGTAGTTACACCTGAGCAGCAGAGCACAGGAAATTGGGTTACTGTAAGGAGACAAAATGGAAGTGTGAAAGGACAGACAGAGCAGGGTTTCCCTGTGGCCATTCCTCTCCACAACAAGCATACCGAATTGAATACTGTTGTGGAGGATGCTTTACATGGGACAAACTGCAATGGCTGGAACTCTGATACTGAGTCTGGTTCTGCAGCGCAAAAGGATGGGAGGAAGAAGAGGAGAGCAGTAGTGATGGGGACACAATGGTCAGAGGTAGGGACAGGGTATTAGTTTTAAACTGATCACGGATAAAGATAGATCTGGTCCTCGGTTTAAAGTTCTGAACTGGAAAAAGGCCAAATTTGATGAAACAAGAAGAGATCTGGGAATTGTGGATTGGCACAGGCTGTTCTCTGGTAAGGATGTAAGTGAAAAGCGGGAGGCCTTCAAAGGAGAAATTTTGAGAGTGCAGAGATTGTATGTTCCTGTCACAATTAAAGGCAAAGTAAATAGGAATAAGGAAACTTGGTTCTTGAGGGAGATTGTAACACTGATTATGAGGAAGAAAGAGTGGTATGTAATGTACAGGCAGCAAGGAACAGATCAGATACTTTAGTATAAAAAGTGCACGAAGCTACTTAAGAGGGAAATCAAGAGGGCTGAAAGAAAACATGAGGTTGCTTTGGCAGCCAAAGAAGGAAAATCCAAAGAGACTCTATAGTATGGAAGGAGCAAAAGATAGTGAAGGATAAAATTGGTCCTCTCGAAGACCAGAGTGGTAGGCTGTGTATGGAACCAAAAGAGATGGGGGAGATACTAAATGGGTTGTTTTGCATCC
This sequence comes from Sphyrna mokarran, assembly GCA_024679065.1. NCBI lineage: Eukaryota > Metazoa > Chordata > Chondrichthyes > Carcharhiniformes > Carcharhinidae > Sphyrna > Sphyrna mokarran. Next base: position 15,825,034 of record JAGIQG010000038.1, on the reverse strand, counting down.
GTATTTAGTGAGGAAATGAACATGGAGTCTATGGAAATAGGGCAAACAGGTAGGGAGATCATGGAACATTTACAGATAACAGGGTGTCTGGCTGTCTTGAGGCAAATCAGAGTGGATAAATCTCCAGGACCAAACAGGGAATTCCCACAGACCTTGAGGGAGGTTAATGTTGAAATTGCAGGGGCCCTGTCAGACATATTTAAAATGTCAATGTCCATAGGGAAGAGATGCCGGGTGATTGGTGGGTGGCTCATGTTGTTCTGTTCTTTAAAAAAGGTTCCAAAAGAAATCCAGGAATTATAGGCCACTAAGTTTGACGTCGGTGATGGGCAAGTTATTGGAAGGTATGATAAGGGATAGGATCTACAAATATTTGGATAGATAGGACTTATTAGGGAGAGTCAACATGGCTTTGTGTATGGTAGATCATGTTTGACCAATCTATTAGAGTTTTTCAAGGTTACCAAGAAAGTGGATGAAGGAAAGGCAGTGGATGTTGTCTACCTGAATTTCAGCAAGGCTTTTGACAAGGTCCCTCACGGGTGGTTAGTTCGGAAGGTTCAGTCGTTAGGTATAGATGGGGAGGTAGTAAATTGGATTAGACACTGGCTTGTCGTCTATTATCAATGATCTGGATGATAATGTGGTAAACTGGATTAGCAAATTTGCTGATGATACAAAGATTGGAGGTGTAGTTGGACAGTGAGGAAGGTTTTCAAAGATTGCAGAGAGATTTGGACCAATTATAAAAATGGGCTGAAAAATGTAAATGGAATTTAAGACAGACAAGTGTGAGGTATTGCACTTTGGAAGGACAAACCAAAGTAGAACTTACAGGATAAACGGTAGGACTCTGAAGACTGCAGTTGAACTGAAGGATTTGTGAATACAGGTACAGAATTCCCTAAAAGTGGCTTTGTAGATGGATAGGGTCGTAAAGATGTTTTTGGAATACTGGCCTTTATAAATTGAAGTATTGAGTATAAAAGTTGGAGTGTTATGGCAATGTTGGATAAGGCATTGGTGAGGCCGAATTTAGACCATTGGTCACCTAGTTACACGAAGGATGTAAATAAGGTTGAAAGAGTGCAGGGAAGGTTCACAAGGATCTTGCCAGGACTTGAGAAGCTGAGTTACAGAGAGAGAGAGAGAGAGATTGAATAGGTTCAGACTTTATTCCCTGGAGCGTAGAAGAATGAGGGAAGATTTGATAGAGTGTACAAGATTTTGATGGGTATAGATGGACTGAATGCAAACAGGCTTTTTCCACTGAGGCTAGAGGAGGGCATGGGTTAAGGGTGAAAGGAGAAAAAATTTAAAAGGGAATATTGGGGGGGCGGATTCCTTCACGCAGAGAGTGCTGGGACTGTGGAATGAGCTGCCCCATAAAGTGGTAAATGCGGGGTCACTTTTAACATTTAAGAAAAAACTTGGATTAGTGGACGAGAGGAGTGTGGAGGGATATGGTCGAAGTGCAGGTTAGTGGGACAAGGCAAAAAAAGAGCTAAAAGGCCTCTTTCTGAGCTGTAATTTTATATGGTTCTAAAAGGTTGATGCATAAGATTAAGGATTTGGGGATAAAGTGTTAGCGTGGATTGAGGATTGGCTATCTGACAGGAAGCAGAGAGTTGGAATAAATGGGCGCTTTTCCAGTTGCCAGTTGGTGGCTAATCACGTGCTACAGCAATTGGTGCTGTGGCCTCAACTGTTTACCATATACATAGACGATCTGGAAGAGGGTACCAAGTGTAGCGTAACAAAGCTTGCGGATGACAAAGATGAATAGGAAAGCAAATTGTGTGGAGGACACAAAGTCTGCAAAGAGATTTGGACAGGCTAAGTGAGTGGGCAAGGATCTGGCAGATGGAGTATAATGTTGGCAAGTGTGAGATTATCCACTTTGGAAAGAATAATAGTACAGTGGACTATTATTTAAAAGGTGAAAAATTACAACATGCTACTGAGAGAGAGACCTGGGGTCCTTGTGCATGAATCGCAAAAACTCAGTTTTCAGTTGCAGTTGGTGATCAAGAAGGCAAATGCAATGTTGGCCTTTATCTCGAGGGGGATGTAGTACAAAAACAGGTAGGTCTTGCTGCAATTGTACAAGGTGTTGGTGAAGCTGCAACTGGAGTACTGCGCGCAACTTCGGTCCGCTTATTTGTGAAAGGATAGGAGTGTGGAGAAGGTTCACAGGTTGATTCCAGAGAAGGTTAGCTGACGAGGAGATTGAGTAGATTGGGCCTGTACTCGCTGGAATTTAGAAGGCTGAGAGGAGATCTTATAGAGACATATAAGATAATGAAGGGGCTAGATAGAGTAGAAGCAAAGAGATTATTTTCATTTCAAATGGCAACAATGGAGGACATAACCTCAAAATAAGGGGGGGGTCAACTTAGAACTTCTTCTCCCAGAGGGTAATGAAACTTTGAATTCTATGCCCACTGAAGACTACCTTGTTAAATGTGTTTAGGTAACAGATAGATAGATTTCTGACCAATAAGGGAATTAAAGCTAATGGAAAGTAGGTGGATAAGTGGAACTGAACCACTATCAGATCAGCTATGATCTTACTGAATGGCGGGGCAGACTCAAGGGGCAAGATGGCCTACTCCTGCTCCTATTTCTTCTGTTCTTAATGTCCCAATGTGATCAGCCATGGGTCTGTTCACAATGGTGGAGCAGTTTAAAGAGATCGAGAGGTCAACATTTGCTCCTAATTTTTATGGTGGTGAACCTATGCAAAACAGATGAGGCTGGACGATACATTCAAACAATATTTAACCCTAATTCAGAGACTTTGATTTTCCAATTCCCAAATTATGACAACTAATTATTCAGACTCTTAGAAGTGAAATAATTAGTTTGCAATCTCCATTGTCATCACTTACCTTTTAGGTTACTGGGTATTTCTGATAAACCTTGTGGGATGTTCATATAACCAAATGCATCAGGGCCTGATTAAAGGATTAAAAGAAATCAGCAATGTGCAATATCAGAAATATCTGCAAAGTTTAATTCACTGAGCGATTTTACTGTACCAAGTGTTGATAATTGTCTCAATATTTTCTCCAACTTTGGTAACCCACGGTACATTTCCACAAAGGATTCCCACATCACCCTGAGAGCCTGAGAGCCTTTCTCTATCACCAGACTCAGGAGAAGTTTGGAACAGTCCGCTGGGTTCCCATTGTCTGCAATTTCATTTATTTTCTGTAAAGAATAATAAGAAGTGAAAGGTAAGCACTGAGAATGAGAGGAAAGGATCTGTTCAGGGATTTCCCAGTTGTTTTGAGGACAGGAGGCAATCCCTGAATTGGTCCCAATCCATTCTGAATAAAGATCACATTTTGATTCCGTCCTTAATTTAGTGACATATGAATAAACCAAATTTTTAATTTAAAATAATTTTTCAGAGAGAGTGAGAAATCCCAGAGAAGCAGCAATAATTTCAATGGGATTAATTTCATCTGAACTTCCACGCCCAACATGACATCAGATTCCTGATAGACTATATGATCCTTTTTTTTAATTTATGTTGTGGCAGTCACGTAAATCATGTAAATGGCAAACACACAAACACTGCTGCCTTGTGTGTCGACAGTGTGGGGTGTAAGTGTTTATGTTGGTGAGATGGGGTGTCAAGCTGGGAGCTTTTCTGTCCGGCATGCTGTCGAACATCTTGAAAGTTGTTGGAACTGCGCACATCCAGACAAGTGGAACGATTCCATCACGCTCTGACTTATGCCTTTTAGATGATGAATATGTCTTGGGGAGTGAGGAAGTGAGTCACTCCTCACAGAATCTCTAGAATCTGACCTACTCTCTCTCGTCACCAGTATTTTGTGCCTGGTACAATTCAGTTTCAGGTCAGCTGCACCACCTGCCAGCATTGTGATAGAGGGGGATTCAATGATTGTAATGAAATTCAATCGCCAAGGAGGGAGGGCTGGAATCTCTTTTGATGGTATGTCATTACTTGGCATTTTTGTAGCGCAAATGTTATAGAACATAGAACATAGAACAATACAGCACAGAACAGGCCCTTCGGCCTTCGATGTTGTGCCGACCAAAATAAAAAGCAATGCCCCTCCTAACTAAACCATTCCCTTCTCATCCATATACTTATCAACTAACCTCTTAAACGCCACCAAACTTGGCGCATCTACAACAGCTGCAGGCAGGGCATTCCACTCCCTAATCACTCTTTGAGTAAAGAACCTACCTCTGATATCCGTCCTATAACTCATACCCCTTAATTTAAAGCTGTGTCCCCTCGTGCTAGCTTTCTCCATCCTAGGAAAAAGGCTATCACTGTCCACCCTATCCAAACCTCTAATTATCTTATATGCTTCAATAAGATCCCCCCTTAGCCGCCTCCTTTCTAACGAAAACAACCTCAAATCCTTCAACCTCTCTTCATAGGACCTGCCCTCCATAGCAGGCAACATCCTAGTAAACCTCCTCTGTACCCTCTCCAATGCCTCCACATCTTTCTTATAATGTGGCGACCAGAACTGCACACAATACTCCAAGTGCGGCCGCACTAGAGTTTTGTACAGTTGCAACATGATGCTGCGGCTCCTAAATTCAATCCCCCTACCAATAAAAGCTAAGACTCCATATGCCTTCTTAACAACTTTATCCACTTGACTGCCTACTTTCAGGGATCTATTGACACATACACCAAGATCCTTCTGTCCTCAACACTATTAAGAGCCCTACCATTAGCCCTATACTCTACACATTTATTGTTCCTGCCAAAGTGCATTACCTCACACTTTTCCACATTAAACTCCATTTGCCACCTCTCGGCCCAGCTCTGCAACTTGTCCAAGTCACTCTGTAAACTAAAACACCCCTCTTCACTATCTACCACACCACCAACTTTAGTATCATCTGCAAATTTACTGATCCATCCCTCAATACCCTCATCCAGATCATTTATAAAAATTACAAACAGCAGGGGCCCCAAAACAGAACCCTGAGGCACACCACTCGTCACCGAACTCCACGATGAATATCTCCCATCAACCACCACCCTCTGTCTTCTATCTGCCAGCCAATTTCTAATCCAATTAGCTAAATCACCCTCTATTCCACACATCTGCATTTTCTGTTACTTGGCACATAGCAGCCTGAGCCTGACTGATGTCCAGATTCTCTTGTATTTGTGCACTAATTGCTTTGGCATCTGTGGAGTTACAAATTGTACTGAAAATAGTGCAATGGTCAGCAAACACCAGCAAGGGAGGCCTTGACTTCTTACTATTCAGTAAATTAGAACAGAGTTGAGAAGGAACCTCTTCTCCCATAGGGTAGTGAAACTTTGAATTCTATGCCTACTGAAGACTACCTTGTTAAATGTGGAGAGGGTGCACAGGAGATTTACCAGGATGTTGCCTGCTTTGGCAGGTAGGTCCTATGAGGAGAGGCTGAGGGATTTGAGGTTGTTTTCATTAGAAAGAAGGTGGCTAAGAGGAGACCTTATTGAAACATATAAGATGATTAGAGGTTTAGATAGGGTGGACAGTGATAGCCTTTTTCCTAGGATGGAGAAAGCTAGCACGAGGGAACATAGCTTTAAATTAAGGGGTGATAGTTATAGGACGGATGTCAGAGGTAGGTTCTTTACCCAGAGGGTGGTAAGGGTATGGAATGCCCTGCCTGCTGCAGTTGTAGATGCGCCAAGTTTGGGGGCGTTTAAGAGATCCGTGGATAGGTTTATGGATGAAAAGGGAATGGTTTAGGTTAGAAGGTCATTGCTTTTTCTTAATTGGTCAGTGCAACAGAGGGCTGAAGGGCCTGTTCTGTGCTGTAATGTTCTAAATTATATTTTTCTCTAATTTTATCAGATCTGCTATGTTAAAATGGACAAAAATCACCAAACCCACTATATTCTGGACTTACATGATTTTCTTTCACACCAATATGATCACATGTTGCAAACATCAGACAGAGTCTCGCCACTCCCTCAATTGCCTGTTCTATTCTGTCTCGGTAGAATTTGGTCAACTGCAACAGTTGGTCATCTTTACAGTTTGTCAAGAACTCAGTGATTTTAGAGTTTGGATCTGTGAACAGAAATTGGAATAAATGAAGTATAATGAGTTCCTATGTAGGCTGTTTCAATTTCCGTAAACTTAAGACAACCCGCTGAAACATTATGTGAGCCATGTAATCAACCATCTTCTAGAAAACATTCATGATATTTACCTCATTTGTCAATAAAACCCATGTACCCAGCTGAGCTCCAAATCAATTAATACCCCTGGTTAATAAGAAGTAATTCATCTCAAATTGTCAATATCAACTACCCTTTATCAGGAAATGTTTTTGTGTTTAGAAACATTTTCCAATTTCATTCCTAAAAGACTTTGCCTTTTTGTTTTAAAAGAAAAACTGCAATTGCCATAGCTGGGATTGGTCTATTCAGAAACTTATCTCACTTGTAATATAACTTCTTTTTGCTTCCTTTCCATTATATTTTAACAATCTATTTTCAGGAATGCCCAAGGTTCTGTAGAGTTTCCAAGTGTCTAGTTTTTCCCCATTTGGAAAGGGCCCTGTTCTATCCTTTACTGAAAGTGGAAAATCTGACATTTGCCTGTATTTTAATCTATTTACCACAAACGTGCCAATTCATTTAATTTACTGATATCCCTTTGCACGTTGCCAGCTACACTGACTATAATGTTTCAATAACTTGGAGTCATAATCACTTTTATATATGCACTTTTCTAGTTCATCATCTAGGCTGTCAATAAATTTGATTAGTAATTGTAAGCCTAACACAGATGCTTCTGAAACACAATGAGTTGCATCCTGACAGTCAGCCTGAATGTCCATTTACCTCATCTCTGTCCCTTGTTGTTCCACCAATTTCAAAATGAGGTCAAGTATTGCCTTCAAATGCACAACAGAAATTTTAAGAAACTCTGTCCGAATGTCTTCTGGATGTCCATGTAAATTATGTCTATCAACTTGCACTAGACATTACTTTCAGCACAACTTCATTATATCAGTTTAACTGGTTTATGATTTGCTGCACTATATTCTTCTCTGTTCCTTGTGTGAACTACAGGTTCATGATTGAAGTCTGGATTCATTAACAGGACTGTGAAAACATGGAGTATTTTATGAACCTACCATCATCCAATGTCAATCTTTTTGAAGATATTGGATATACTCCGCTATTGAAACCTGCAGCCATTGTTGTGACAAGTGTTTTCAATTCTGGTGCTCTGAAATAAACAAATCCATAGCAGTTAAATGGAAACCGTGAATTGAAAATGTTTTGATTCTTTCTTTAAGCAGCAATGTGATTTCCAAAATTTAAATGGGTAATATCTTTTGGTATTTACAATCTCTCAAACACTACGTAGATACATATAACGAGTAGATCTGAAGGTGACCCCACAGCCTTGATACTGTTTGTGCTGCCTCTTCAAAAACAAAATCATCTAGATCTCATTTGCCCTTGAAAATCCTTGGCCCATGTCCAGCCTTCCATTTCTCCAAAATGATGATAACTTTACTTGCTAAATGTAGACACAACTTTCTTGGAACTTTTTGAATATATCAATTGCGTTTCTACCCACACCAGAATACTGAAACAGTTCTTATCAGAATCAAACATTACATCCCAGCAGAAATAAAATGGTCAGTGAAATATCTTCAGCGGACTCTATGTCTCTGAAGCCTTTCTCACAGTTGATCATATGATCATTCTCTTCACTATCTTCCAGCTGGGTGGAAGTTATCTCTGTCTTTTTGTTTATCCAGTAAATCACAAAACACATAGAACATTACAGCACAGAACAGGCCCTTCAGCCTTTTATGTTGCGCCGACCAACATAAAAAGCAATGACCCTCCAAACTAAACCATTCCCTTCTCTTCCATATACTTATCAACTAACCTCTTAAACGCCACCAAACGTGGCGCATCTACAACTGCTGCAGGCAGGGCATTCCATCCCTCCCGAACCACCCTTTGGGTAAAGAACCTACCTCTGATATCCGTCCTATAACTCATACCCCTTAATTTAAAGCTGTGTCCCCTCGTGCTAGCTTTCTCCATCCTAGGAAAAAGGCTATCACTGTCCACCCTATCTAAACCTCGAATCATCTTATATGCTTCGATAATGTCTCCTCTTAGCCGCCTCCTCTCTAATGAAAACAACCTCAAATCCCTCAGCCTCTCTTCATAAGACCTGATAGCGTGACATGAAGCCAAGATCCCTGTTAAGACCGTCCTCATATAGAACATAGAACAATACAGCACAGAACAGGCCCTTCGGCCTTCGATGTTGTGCCGACCAAAATAAAAAGCAATGCCCCTCCAAACTAAACCATTCCCTTCTCTTCCATATACTTATCAATTAACCTCTTAAACGCCACCAAACTTGGCGCATCTACAACAGCTGCAGGCAGGGCATTCCACTCCCTAATCACTCTTTGAGTAAAGAACCTACCTCTGATATCCGTCCTATAACTCATACCCCTTAATTTAAAGCTGTGTCCCCTCGTGCTAGCTTTCTCCATCCTAGGAAAAAGGCTATCACTGTCCACCCTATCTAAACCTCTAATCATCTTATATGCTTCAATAAGATCCCCTCTTAGCCGCCTCCTTTCTAACGAAAACATGTGTGCGGAACTTGGCTATCAGTCTCTGCTCAGTCGTGTGTCATGAAGGCCCCCTTGAAGAATGTTTACCCGAAGGTCGGAGGCTGAATGCCCATGACTGCTGAAGTGTTCATCCACAGGAAGGGAACAGTTTTGCCTGATGATTGTTGAGCGATGTTCATTCATCCGCTGTCATAGTGTCTGCATGGTCTCCCCAATGAACAATGCTTCAGGACATCCTTTCTTGCAACATATTAAGTAGACAACGTTCTACCTAATTCGTTGGCCGAGTTGCAAAAGTATGTACCATGTAGCTGGTGAATGGTATTCTCACGTTTGATGATGTCTGTTTGAGGTTGTGCGGTTGTCTGACATTCCTGTTTGGATACTCAACCTACTCCTACACCCATAAATCCAGGTCAATTTTATACGCTGCTTTCTTAGATCTGACAATTTTTACTCTGTTTCCATTCGCCATTCCTTTCTGGGTTTCAGATTGGATTGCTATTGTAAAAAGTGTATTAATTCTATCAATGTTAGCCATTGTCTGACAGCTGTCATATCTTTAAACATAGTTTTCCAGTCCACTAAAACCTATTTGATCTTCACACCTTAAGAGTCTCTATAATCTTAATTCAATGCCTAGTTTTTAATGAAAGTTAAATCACTTTTAAACTTAAATGTAACATTTTTTCATGAACGGCAGAAGCCTTGGGAACATTAACATATCCAGGGATCTGGGTGTGCAGGTCCACAGTTCCTTTGAAGTGATGCTACACATTGATTAAGAAAGCATATGACATGCTTTCCTTCATTAGCCAGGGCACTCAGTACAAGAGCTGGGAAATCATGTTGCACCTATATAAATCCTTGGTTTGGTCACATTTGAAATATGTATGCAGTTCTGGTTACCACACTTCATCAGGACCTGGAATTCTGAGACAATACGTTGAGGTGTTGATTATGAGGAGAGATTGAATGAACTAAGATTGTTTACACTGAAAAGGTGGAGGCTGAGCAGAGATTTACAAAATTATGAAGGTCATAGATAGGATGGATCGACAGAGGCCCTTTCCCAAGGTGGAAGTGTCAATTACAGGAGGGCATAGGTCTAAGGTGAGAGGAGGCATGTTTAAGTGAGGTGTGCAGGCAAATCTTTTCACACAGAGAGTGGAGGGTGTCTGCAATGCACTGCCTGAGGAGGTGGTAGAAGCCGGCAGATCAAGGAAAGGCTGAAGGGTTTTTTTTGTTTCACTGCAGCATCAGCATACTCTTGGAGAGCCAAAGGACCCTGTCCTGTTCCGTACTTTTTTTTTGTTCATTGTTCTGATAACACCTTCGAAAGACTCATTTACAAGATTATTCATTAACACATTCAGTTTACTGGTTTTCAATTCCCTAGTTGGGTTCAATATAACGTTCTCCAAAATCACTCTGTATACTTTCAAAGAATTCATTCCCTACAACATTAGTACTAATTATGTTTCACCAAGTCTCTATGTAGATTGATTACTGCATTAACCTTCTTAAACACACCTCGAACTTCCTGATGTATCTGAGATTCACATTCCATCTGCTGCTTGGTGACCTACAAATACTTCACACCAATGGTTTTTGCCCCTGGTTGTTTCTTAAGGTCACCCTTAATGCTTCAATCTCAAGAACTAAAGGTCATCTCTGATGACACGACTAATACCCTCTTTAATTAAGATAATTGCTCCATCACCTGCTTCCATGTTTATCCTTGCTGCTTTGTCTCTTACCATCTCAGTTTCAAAATTCCTCGCCTATCCACATTAATGTCTCTCTCTCTCTTCACCTCTCTGCTTTTCCTTTTCTTCTTCGCTCCTGTCTGTCTCTGTGCCTGCTTGCCCTGGCTTCCCTCTCTTTCTGCTTTGCATAGCTGATTGCTTTTGTCTGTCTACCTCCAGAATCGCGCCTCTCACATGCTGACATTCTCACTTGGCCCCCACGCATCCGTTTCCTCTCCACTAACTGGTGTCCGTACCTCTGCCTCTCATATTGCGATCAGTCAGATTGTTTCCAGGGTAACAGAGGAAATCCATCAGCAAAAATAACTGAAAACGGAAATAACAAAACCACCATCACATGCCCTCAGTTCAGTTAAGAGAAAGATTAACCCAAAACTTATCTTATTTTTAGTTGATAAGTATATGGAAGAGAAGGGAATGGTTTAGTTTGGAGGGGCATTGCTTTTTATATTGGTCGGCGCAACATCGAAGGCCGAAGGGCCTGTTCTGTGCTGTAATGTTCTATGTTCTAAACAGTCAAACAGTAAATTAACATCAAAGCTGCGATTCCAATATTGCCAACTGATATAACAAGAACAAACACTGTCGTTTTATTAAAGTTTAAGGAGACAAAAACTGATCTACTTGACAGTAAATAACACTTTATTCTAGATAATTGGACTCTCCATATTTCTCACTCAGCATTTCTGATCTCACCTTCCAACTTTTATGTACTGTCTACAGAACTAGAGTAAATGCAACTTTCTCTCACCTTCCTCTCCAGAAAATATACGGAGATTCTTTCAGTCTCAAGGTCCCTCTCTGGTTGGCACTCTCACAATCCTGTACTGGTTCACCTCTTACAGTCCCGTCATCCACATTCCTTGCTTACTTCCAGCTGTGGATTTTCTCAATTAATCCAGCATTGTTTAGAATTTTCCGTCTCTATCTCTCCAATGTTCTTACAATCCTAGCACACCAACCCTCTCTAGGGACATTCCTATCCTATATTTCATCGTTCAATAAAATGTGAAGGAAAACACCAAAGTTGAATTGTACAATTTAATTTTTAGTTAAAGACAGAAGAGAGAAAAAGGGGAGTTTTAAAGAGCAGGTTAAGAGCAGAATAGCAGGTTAGCCGTAAAGGCTCACATTCTAATCAGTATTGTGTGAACTGTGGGTGCTGTTATATGCTCTGTCTGAGATCAGAACTCTCTACTCACCCAGCGAAGAGGCAAACCCCGAAAGCTTTGGGTTTACTATCAAATGAATCTGTTGGATTTTAACCTGGTGTTGTGAATCTTCTTATTGTGTTTACCCCAGTCCAACGCCGGCATCTCCACTTCATGACTGCCATCGAGGGAGAGAAATCCAGGGCCTGGGGCTTTGTGGTGGGTAAAGGGGGTTTCAAATATCAGTGCAGGCATACACGCACATTCACAAAGACAGAGTTGCCCTGATAGTTACCAATCAATATGTAGAGAGGCAGGGCAATGGATCTCCAGCCTTTTCATACCGTTACTGAGTCAGGCAAACTGCCCACACATCCCTACTCAACCCCCATCCACCTACCCCAGGTATGATCCAGTCCAACAGCAACATGTCTCTGAGAGGGTCGGGTGGAGGGGAGGGGGTGGTTTTGTGTGTTTCAGAGAGGTAGTTTTGTGTGTGTGTGTGTGCGTGTGTGTGTGTGTGAAAGAGAGAGAGAGAGAGAGAGAGAGAGATAGAGGGTTGGTGGGTGAGTTAGTGAGCACCAGGCAAATGGTTTATCCCAAGACTCTCCCTTCAAATCACCAATACTGGGAGCTCAGGGAAAATGGCTTCAAACTAACTAACACCCTGCCCAGGGAAGGAGAGACCAAGTTTGAATCTGGATGATCCAATCTGTTCATTCAAAACTCCTTCGGCTAAAGATTTGCATCTTTTGATGATTCTTGCAAAGTTCATTTTTTGCTTAAGCTGCCTGAACTCAAACGTTTTTTTGCAAGTTATTTGTTCCTACATTTACAAATTCAATTTCAGGTTTCCAAAACAACCTCCTGTGTGGTTGTCTGTCTTGGTGTCTGAATGTGTGTGCTGTGTGTTTAATGGTTAATGAGTCCTCACAGATCAGCGCTGCAAAAAAAAAGTTTAGACTTCTTTGCGAGTAGAAACACTCATTGGGGGAGGAGAGGAAGCGAATGAGAGTGATGTTTCTGTCAGATAAATGTTGTCAATGTGTCTTCAAGCAGCAGCTCTGCAGAGAGAGAGGGAGGGATGCAGTATTTTCAACTCTCTGGGAACTGTACCCTGGGACACAGACACACATACACATAGATAGCTTTCAGCTCCTGTTTAGAGGAACAACCAGGCTGGAGTCTGTATCTAATCCACCGCCACCCCCCGTCCCTCTTAAAAAATGTACTTCATTCATGAAGCCTGTGAGCGTTACATTACATGACCTCCCAATCAGTGTGATCCAGTTCAGTTTGTTAGAATACAGTGTGTGACTCTCTGAAGGATTTGTCACAGTAGTTAGGTTTCTAATCTTCAGTGTATTCCAAATATTCTCCAGTGTGTTGGGCTACACAGATCAGATCGAGCTGGGCACGGATAAGGCATCAGCAGATTAACCAGAGTGACCCCTGCCTCCCCCTCCAGCCCTATCCATCTTAGATCGACAGATGATTGTTTTAACCAAGTTCCGGAGCAGTTCCAGGGGAAATCCTCCCATTCACACACACACACCCGACACACTTTACTTTCTGGATTCAATGTCCAGTCCAACAGTTTCCGAAAGAAAATTCTGAATTTATTATGTTTCCTTTTCTTTGATTCCTTCCTCCTTCTTTCAGTCAGCACTCCCTCCCCACCCCGCAAACCCTTGCTCCAGGCACAGCTTCTGTTCCTTTGTTTCTTTTCCCTCTCTATTTGCATTCCCTTTGTCTAGGGAGGAATCACTTTTCTCTCATTGAAGCTCCCGTGTCGATCACAGATCTTCCCTTAGTCCTTGCTCCAGCCACCCTTTTCTCCAAGCCTGTTACATTTCCACCTGTTCACCAAATGCTCTAATTCAAGAGGGATGTGTCTTTTCTTAAATTCTGGCCTACAAAATTCTGGCCTACAATGTGGTCAAAGCATGATCTTAATGAGCGGGACTTTAATTCCCCTGAACTTGAAGTTTTGCCTGTTGAGAATTCAGAGGAAATTGGTGTTTTCTCATCATCTCTCATGTCCCAGGAAGTTCCACATCATCCTGACATTTCCCAATAGTTACCACCACTAATGTAGTTGTCTAAAACTCTCATTCTCATCTCCTTACCATCCAGCAAGATCCAAACCCTGCAATATTTCCAGTCGTGAATTACAATGAAAGTATCAGAGAGAAGATGCAGTGTGCTTTAGAAAGAAATAAACAGCCGGTTGAACTTGAATATTGTGAAACAAAATAGAAGCACGTGTGATGTGTTTAGCATATTCTGGAATTTTTAGCATTTATCGTTATTTCCTTTACAGTTTCAGGTAATAATCATCAACAAATCCAGGATGTGGTGTCCTCAGATATATGACTCTGCATTACATCAAAGGGAGAATCTTTAACATTTCCACAAATATCTCTGTTTGGGATATGATTCAACTCCAGATATCGGTATTGAAGTTCCTGAATCAGTCAGTCATTCCCCTTGTTTTCTTTCATGAATTTGCATTTTACCTTCTCAGTTTGTGAGGGTCTACATTCTGTTCAATGTGAAGCAGAATAGAATGTATATCCTGTATTGCACTGTCCGTATTAAAGCTCTTATTTCACATTTCATTGTGGAGCAGAGCTGGAATTATAATTAATATTTGGAGCTTCTTTTTGTCATATGCATTTGAATTCCATTTGGTAGTAGCATCCATTGATATACCAATAAATGAAGACTATGACAGTTAGATGCACGTTTGATTCCTTTCTCTTCAGTTTTGTGTTCTAGATGGTCACACAGAGAACTGTATTTCCCCAACAACTCAGTACAGCACATTGCTTCATTCCAGCACTACCCCTAACATACACATCCTCCACTATCCGCACAGTTTAGCACATTCCATCCATTTCCTGTCTCTTCGAAATTCATTGTTATCTTCACAATCTCTCATTAGCTTACTGAATCCTGCCTCTGCAATCACTCTTTCCAGCATTTCACCAAACCGTGTATGTTCTCCAAAACACTGTTTTTATCCACGATGTTTACTACATTTCACCATTCTGCCTGATTCCCCCGAAACCTACTGTTATCCACACTGTTTACGACATTTCACCATTCAATCTGCATTCTCCTGTAATTTGCTGTTGCCCACTCTGTTCACTACATTTCACCATTCTCTCAGTATCCCCCGAAACCTCCTGTTGTCCACATTGTTTACTGCATTTTCACACGGATCCCTATCCTCCAAAAGCTTACTGATATCCTCATAGCTCAGTGACATCCAATCAGTAAAGCTTACTGATATTCAATCGGTCAGTGTCCACAGAAAACCTGGATATATCTCCATCGTCAGTGCTTAGCTGTGCACAGCTAAGCACTGACGATGTTTCCTCGTTTGGTGACGAAACGTCTGCAAGCCAATTGCGAAGCTCGGCGAACACAACAACAGATGATCAATCTACCCGAGCTACCAATTTTCACTAACATTGCTAATTTCAAGGTTGTTGCATGTCGCCACCTTTCCATAACCATTGTGTTTGGTGTCGGGAATACAAACGTTACAAAATAACAGAATTGTCCTCAGTGTCAGCTTCATATTATCCTGCGCATGCGTTTCCTGTTGTCGAAGAAATGGCAACTTATCCAATTACTGCTTCGAGTTCTGCCTCAAGAATCATGGAGTCTTTCGCCTTGAATTCAAGCGTTGAACGTCACACTGAGATATAAATAAGTAAATAAATAATTTGAATGTGAATTTGATCGTAAACTCAGCATATCTGACAGTATGAGTGTCATTGCTTATGTGGAGACTTCTTTGCTAATTCGTAGAAAATGACATGTTTTTGTGCTAAGAATGGAACTAAGCTGTGTTTATGTGGCTAGATTTGTCACCATTGATTTTGTGTCTTTTGGTCACTTTGCCTAACGCACACACTGTTTGTGGGAGACTGATTTCCAGCGGATAAATAAACACTTAGAATCGTTTTGCCTTGACTGGGGTTCTTGTTTTTTTTTTGAGCAGTTAAGCTAACATTATTTTTTGTCCAAATTTGCAACTGTTTTCTAGGTGGTGTCTTCCCGTTATAAGTTCCATTGAGGCAGATTGTCATTCTGCACTGTGGGATTCTATGATTATGCGATTCTCTGCAAATCACCTGGGGTAGGAATTTATAAGCGAATGTCAAACCCGGACTCATTGGCATCAATTTTAGAGACATTGTGGGCAATTAGTTGTTTTCTTTGGTGAGTACTTCAGCATCAACTAAACTCTGAAACTAACCTTCCCTGTTGCCAGTGCAAAGCAGACTTAGGCATCTGACTCACAGTTATTCAGTGTAAGAAGTGGAACTTCTTTTTCAGTCTTGACATAGTTTGACCTGATATTGCCGAGGATAGCATCTCCATTTCTGGCATGGTTATTCTGCTTGCCTACAGGACATGCTGACCTTCAGATGTTTTGTTTTTATTGGTCATCCTGGAAATTTTGGAATAATGTTGTCTTAACTAATAATAATGTTATCTTAGCAGGCAATGTGGAAATGCAACTTTTATTTTTAAATCCAGTTTTGTCAAATAATGATCCTGTTGCTTCACGGATGAATGCGTTTATTGACTTTAAACATTGCTCCAGCTTTTGTGTGTGTATAACGTGGGCACTCGTGTTTGGAGATGTCGTTGAATGAACATTTGGTGGAGAGGAGATTTCTCCCGAAGTCATTAAAATGTTGCTCATATTTCACGATATAGAAAAGAGTTTGTATGAAGGAGCTCCTAATGTTCTTTGTTTCTGAAACCATACTGGGTAGCATAGTTCGAAGTGGTTGCTGTGGCTCGATGGATTTTGCCAGCTGGTTTATTTGGCAAACATTGCATTAACATCATGATTGTGCTGCGTGTTCCTTCTCCGACCGAAAAGTTGGTGATATGGTTACTTCGTTTCCTATATAACCCTGAAGAAACCCACACAGACACAGGGAGAATGTGCAAACTCAACACAGATGTGACCCAAGCCGTGATTCAAACCCTAGCCCTCTGAGGCAACGGTACTAACAAATGTGTCACCGTGCCTCCCGCCCCAACACCACAAATCCTGCCACCATGCTTAGGTTGTTAAGAAATATCAACTTAATGCGAAGTGGATCCATTTAAAAATCTGACAGCAACGTGAAAGAAGCGGTTCTGGAGTCTGTTGGGACGTTTTCAGACTTCTGTATCGTTTTCCAGACTGAAGAATGTGGAGGAGAATATGTCCGGGATGTTGGTTCTGGGATGAGTTTTCTAAATATTTGTCAGCGCTTTTACCTCTTAGAACAGCTTTAAAATAAATGCCGAATGATTTATAAATCAAAACTTTTTCCAGCCTGCCCCCAGCACTTTTCAACCAAACTCGTGAGCAATTCTGAATTTCCGCTGTACGTTCTACTCACACCTCACTTTTGCACAGAACCTCACATGCTCCCTGAACTCAATTTCTTCGAAACCTTCTGTTGAAAATGTCACATAATGTGAATCACACATCAGTTCAACGTTGATTAGACTTCACTGACTAACAAGTATCAAATAATTCAACTTTAAAATTCCCTTCCTGATATTTGACACTGTCTTAAACCCTCATAATTCCCAAACGGTGGGTATTCGTCCTGTCAGGAAGCAAAAGAGTTACATGAGTTCCTCTACTCTGGATCCTGGACTCATGCGTACTTAATTCACCCAGAAGACCACTCAATTTACTTTCCACTTAACATAGATGATGTTAAGGGGGGCCTGATCGATGATTCTGGGATGATATGGCGGGATTAGGGAAAACGCTGTCTGCAATGATAGTCAAAGAGGAACCATCACAACATTTAAGAAACATTTAAATGAGCGATTGCAACGTCACAAGTTTCTAGGCTATGGGCCAATAGTATGAAACTGTGATATGAACACATCGGAGCTGGATATCAGGAGCAGACGGGGTGGGAAAATAATCCTTCTGTGTTGTAAATCTCGATGCTTCTAATGATATGAATGCATTTGCTGGATAGACAGTATCAACAAAGAACAAAGAAGAACAAACAAAACAAAAATCAGCGTAAATATTGGGAGGACGGGGTAGGGGAGGAATTCACTCAGGGTCTCAATCCACAGGAGGGGCGTTCTGAGGAAATTTTGAAACACCGGAGTCAGTGTTGGTTACAGTGTCAAGTAAGGAAGGAAAGCTTGTTTCATATTTTGCAGAGGTGACTGTGATATGAAACACACACACACACACACACACACACACACACACACACACACACACTCACGCTTTTTTTTAGCTTTCGCCAATGCCACAGGAAAATCGAAATGAGTGCCTTGCACAGATGACGACTGCTGGTTTCATGGAAGCGAGGTTACCGCAGCAGTGTAGTGCTTAAACTGCACCAGACGAGGCAGCAGCCGTGCAGTACATTAATATTTCTGATTTCCACATTGTTGTACGATGGCATTGCTGCTGTGTCAAAGGAAGACCACTCACTGCCTTCAGGAGGAACATTCGCAGTTTTAGCGGAAGAACTCACAACTTCGTAATGCAAAATTCATACTGGTCACTGAAAAATTACATATTCCGCAACTTCTTGAAGTTTGTTCATGGGCTGCAATTTATGAGGCCAGTGCAAGGATCCAAAAAGAAATCTTAGCAATTGTCTCTCCCAGCAGCTCCCAAGTTCAGCTGACCTCATTAGTCAAAATATGCAGAGTTTTGAAGCAAATGTATGATTTGGTCAGACAGCATAATGACATTGCAGTGCAGTAAAATGAGCCTCTGAAACGGCACAGTGAGCAATTTTATCTGGTTAAACTATAATGCTGACAATGAATTTTGCATCCTCTAGGCAGGACTCGCCACGTGCAGAGATAATTGTTGCTGGACAAGATGCAGCGCCATTAGGAATGTAGGAGACACATGAACCGGCTCGGGTCACTGGCCGCCAGGAGGGCCTCTCTCTCCCTCCAACACTGCAATCCGAAACACAACATCATCATATTCATTCTCTTGCTGTAATTGCACTGTGTAGCTTGGCACTGGTACAGTGCAATAAATGTTCTGCTAAAGTTGCATATTTTTAATATGTGTTTTATCATAAATATGTTTATGCCTTGTTCCCTTTAATTATGCTATTCAGTTATAATTATTTCATATTTATATATTGCCCCATAACTTCTGATGGCCGACGGTACTCTATTGTCCCCTAAGGAAGAAAGAAAATTGGACATTTACGTTAGCAGCTCGAGCGAAACTCCTGATGGGTGCAGCCGCCAGAGACCCTCAGCACGGGCATCTCAACAGGCCCAAGCATGAACAAAACATATTCCAAACCAGGAATAATGCTTCTCACATTGCGTCAATCCAGGAACAGCCATTGAGGTCGCAGTTCATACCGGCAGCTTGACATTGAAAACCGAATCCCTGTTCTTAGGAAGGAATGTATTTGTACTTAAACTTCGGTTGTTTTTCTTCTACTTTTGAAGTAATTAACACGACTGTTATTGGTTCAGTTGAATTGTAATTTTAAAACTCATTTTTAACGATTGAACATGAATATCATTTCTCATGTATAAAGAAACAAGTTTTTAAAAAAATATTCATGAACGTATTAGTTAGAACAAGAGAATCTGAAGGCAACTTTCCTCATTACACCCTCAATGGCAATTGGAGCGGCCATGGAAAGATCTATTGAGCTCGGGTGGAACACAGTGTGAAAATCTCCCCCATAGAACACCGACAATTTAGAAGGAGGAATTCGGCCCATCAAGCAAGTAACAACATTTTCACCCAGAATCTATCCCCATAACCCATTATCGTTGCCGATACCCCTGACAATAGGCGGCAGTTTAGCATGGCCACACAACTTAACTCGCTACTCTTTGGCCTGTGCGGGGAAATCAGAGCATCCAAAGGAAACTCATGTCGACATGGGGAGGACGTACAAACTCCACACGATAGGAAGTCAAGTACAAAATTGAACGGGGGTCTTTGCCGCTGTGAGGTGGTTGTGCTAATAATTGTGTCGCCTTATTATTGCTACGTACTTATTTAATATACACACATTAATCTCAGTATTGTGTGTGTGTGTGTGTGTGAGAGAGAGATTGTGTGTGTGTGTGCGTGTGGGTGTATGTGCGTGTGGGTGTATGTGTGTGAGAGAGTGTGTGTGTGTGTGAGAGTGTGTGTGTGTGTGAGTGTGTGTGTGTGTGTGTATGTGTGTGTGTGTGTGTGTCTTTAACTCGGAATATATTCAGTAAAAATTCTGCTATAAGAAGAGATCTCAGAATTTCGTTGACATGATTTCGAAAAGTTAATGCATGAAGTAGAACAGAGTTCAAATTTCATGCCATGAAAAATCAAAGCCAGCAAGAAAAATACAAGCTGTGACTTGGAACGAAATTGGAGCATTGGTTTCTGCAGACAGTGAAGTGACAAGGACTGCAGATCACTGTCACAACAAAGTTAATGATTTGATGCATTCAGAAGAGAATGTAACATTTTTGATGAGGAAATAGCAAAATCATTTTTGAAGTAAGGATTTCAGTCTGATCTCCGTAAATATTACTGTCGCCTCGCAGATTTGCAGAAGGTTGTTATAAAACTCAATAACAATGTTGATTTCCAATACATTGAAAACAGCCAAACTGTAACTCGGAATGATGTCTCTCAGCAGCTTCAAGAAACAAATAAGCTGCTGACACTTGGCTGAGTGAGACTTGGCTGCAGTGAAATGAGCTGCTGAGACAGAAAAGCGAGCGCTTTCAGCAGAGAATAATAAATAAAGAGGTGACACCTGCTGCTGCTCCTTCTGTCCAGCACTACCCTTTTACAATACTGTTGATGCTGGGCGCGATACAGTTCCTTCAGGGATGCGGTAATTGGACAGAGAATATTTAGGGTCATTGGACAGAGAATATTTAGGGTCCTGCTCTTCTCCTTCTAACACTGCTCCCTCCACCCCAGCAACTTCTTCCATATATGCATGTTGCATTTTAGTTGCTCAATCTGATTACGTTATGATTAACCTTTCTGTCTTTTTTTATTTACATGTTCCAAATACAATTCTCATATTTGAATATTTTGCTTTGGGATTGACGTTTTATTTTAAAAAATGTACATTTTTGCGTTCAATGTACAAAATCTTGTTTTTAAATCAATGACAATGTTATGTTTGTAATTAGAGAATAAATGCTCACTTTTCTCTAAGCAAAACTGAATCAATTTTTCAATTGTTTATAATAAAATGTATTTACGTCTTTAATACCATATTTTTTCTTTCTCTCTAATTTACCACAACGGTCATTGTCGTTTATATAGTGAAGAAGTTAATGGGGATGGAAGATGTGTAAGCAGGAATGGATGCAAGGGAGCGAAAGATGCAGAGGAAATGTTTGGACATACTGATTATAAATTTCAAAGGCTCATTGTCCAAGAAAAAAATAGCTGCCATGCGATCTCGAACTGTTCCTGCTTCATCTGGAGCTTGGGTTTCTCCATCAGGCTCCATGTTGTTCTCGTCCAACTCTTCCATTTTTGTTGGAAAATCATCTTCTTGGTGTGTGCTCAGTTCGTGCAATGCGCAACACGCATTGCACGAACTGCAATCCTAATCCTTATCACTATTTCTGCTTCATACTATTACATTTTCCCTGACCTGTCCAGACATCGAAAGCGTGACTTCAGTCCACCCTCTCGACCAACTGACGCGCTGATATTTGAACATGGTTGTCATTCTTTTGTGCACGATTGTTGGTCTTGCAGTGTGATATTATCAGCCACATTCTCCCGTATCATCCAGTAACTACCCTATCATAACAAGTAATGAACGTAGCCCGAGATTGGACTGAACTCTCAGAAAGGAATAAGACATGGTCCTGTCCCTATTTGTTTGTCTTTACACTAAGTTTCCTCCATTGTTCATCTCCCTCTATCATGGCATATAAAGAATGGAATCCCTTCCTGATGTTAAATGAGACCGTGTTATTCATTGGCGACTTCATTGGGATGTAATCTATCAACAACTTCAACTACCTTTGGAGAACTAGCGATGCCATGGATCATGACAACATTACCTGAAATTACAGGATGGATATTGAGTGATAAGGGACCCACTGAGAACATAAACTGTATGAGGAAAATGTCCTATTTTCACGACAAAACTGCCTCTGGAACTTGGGTGTCATTGGACGTTCCCAGTCTAAGCGCCTCATGGTTAGCAGTCTCTTGCAGTGCGCTGGGGGTTTGTCAGATGGCTGTGCTTAACTTCCAAGACTGCTTCACAGGTCCAGTGTTTCTGTGGAGCTTCTCAGGAAACGGAAGACTGCATTGATATACTTCCCTTCGATGGGAATGTATGGGCCAAAATGTTTAAGGAACACTTTGTGGGACTGGTACTGTGGAGGTGGGAAGCATCGTCCTGAAAAGACAGCTGAGGCGCTGAGTTGGGACGCTGTGTTGAATTGCAACTCAATAACAACTAAAGATATCAAAACGCAGGAACAACCTGTGTGAACTTCCGGTGTCTCCACACGTGTATGCGATTTCGTTTGCCCTTCACGCTTCCTTTCACATCGGTTCGTGTGATCTGTCCAATCTTGACCTACTTGTGTCGAGAAAACCGTTATTTCAAAGACTAAACCGACAAGAGTGCGACCGTAGATTTGTGCAAAGGTGATGACCAATAAAGTACTACCCCTTCCTTCCAACTCTTAACTTCCTGCATCATTTTAAAATGCGTTTCTGTACCTTCTCTAAGGTGCTGACCCTTGGTCTAATACACACTGCCGGATTGTGCTCAGAAATAGACTACAGTCCAGTGATTAACAAGATGTATTTATTTAAATAAACAAATTTGTTTATTTAATTATTCTACATTGTTTTTTTTTAGCAAAGTGTGAAGTAAGTTTTCATCTTGGAAGACCAGCATACATGGAAATCTTTGCTCAGAAGAACAAATACGTCGAACCCATTTGTTCCATTCAAACATAATTGCAATTTCAGCCACATGTGTCATTTGAAGTCAGCGGCCGTTGTATGTTCACTAAAAGCTTTAACTGTCACCCTCCCTGTGTCTTTTTAACTGCTTTGACAAGTGTCTCCTTCTCAAGTTTTGGAATTATTTTATTTTGCATAAGAATGGACGGCCTGTTGAATGAAATGCAGAATTTTAATATCCCAGGGAATATGTTTGGCCTGAGTGATTAGTAACAAGACACCACCTCTCTGATTTCTGCATCTTCTCAGTATCACAGCCACCTGGCCTGTAATCTGTGTGTTTTAGTTTCCATACCACAACTATTGAATTGCAGCTTCTAACGTGTTTTTTTTCCCTCTCTGCGTCCAAAGGCCTAAACTAACCACATGACTGCAAATAACCGTTTCCATTACTCCATCTGATTTCTTAGTCAGAAATGTTTTCTTTTTCATTAATGCTTGTCATTTATTTTTAATTTATATATTCGAAGAAACGCGTATTTCTTTCCTTAATTCTGCTGTCTGGAAACTCGGCCCAGTTGTCACTGCAAAGCCCGTTACTGTACTTACCATCTTGTTTTTTTTTACTCATATCCGAACATGTTCATTCTTCCAATCCCCGGGCATCACTTCAAAGTCCAAGAATAACTGACAGCTTGAAGCCAGTGCTGATGTAACACTTGTCTTATCACAAGGGATTAACTGAATCTGTTTTTCAAGAGAAAAAAATCACGATTGTTTTCCTCGAGAGATTTCATCTTCTTTAAAACGAGACTCCTTTCAATGTCGTCTCTCATAGTGCCTGTCAGGAGCCACTGGATATATCTAGAATCATCTGCTGTAGACAGAGGGAGATAAGAGTTCACAATCTGAGATTGACAGACTGGAATGTTAAAACAGTGGCTCATAGTTTGTGGCAATGAATTTGAATACTTCAACAGTGACCCTCGACATGAGAGTAAGAGATTGGAATTTTACACCAACGGATCAGAATTGGAAAATCAGAGATATGAATGTTCCAACGATGAGCAGAAGTTTATCTGGAGCTCTTTACCAACTTTCCACATAGTATCCTTGGATGTCATTAGAAAAGCGAATCTACTTCACATTCAAGATTATTCAGGCAGGTTACTATCCAATCCTCGCCATTGTTGGTGTCCCCGGTAAGTTTTTTTATGCCTTCATTACTTATACAATTTTTTTAAACCTGTTCCTGTCATTGTATTTTGGAAAGACCATTTTTTAAAAATATCCGGTAACGAAAATGGTGTCCTGTCCATGAATGTCCTTTCCCCGCACTGCCCAATGTCTGAGTACAAAGATAATAAATGTTCACAACCTCAGAAATTAATTTGACGTCGTGTTTTATCCAGAATCCACCTTTTTCTACATTATCAAACACTGATCTCGCTCCAACTTGTGAATGCTGCACAAATTCTCATTTGTATTTTTATTACAAAAAAAGACTCGATGATTTGACTGTCATCTGTTAGCTTTCACATCTCACCACACTCCATCTGTGATTTCGACTACGCCCTTGTACCTTCAGTTCAGTCACTGCCCGGATGCACAATAATATTGACTGCTTTCCATGCCAGCCGCTCATTAAACAGTTTATTTACTTCGGCAAACCATTTCCTTCAATATTCATTTTATGCCCCTAAAAATGGCATACCTGTGTCTATCCTTGGCTACCATTTACTCTCTCTTTCTCTCTGTTTGAATATAATTATCTAGCAGATACAGAATGACATAGAAAAAGCAGGAAAAAATAAATAAAAACATGACAATTAAGGAACATGTATAAACATACACACAAAAAACCAAGTTATCATGTTTAAACAGATTAACGCAAATACAATGATTTTTTTTTAGTTTTGCACAAAAAAGGACACAGACAGAAAAAAGACTGAATAATTGAACTTTTTTTGTTTTGTTTATAACTGAAGCTTCGTCACATAGAATAACAATTGTTGCTGTTGAAATGTGGAGAATTTTATTCTGCTTCAAGAACATTGTTCCAACAGAAAGTGGCAAAACATGAAAACGAATTGAGATATAAGCGGGACAATGCATTATCTAGTCGCATCAATGCTCCGCCAGCATGCGCAGGGATCTGTATACGGCAGCAAAGATTGGTCCCATTTTTTTTTTAAGCACCGGTTTCAACAGTTGCAAATTGATCTGTCAATGTTTCCCCAACACTTGTGTTCGTCACTCTCATCCTTAACACGTGCTCTGCAGCTTCGGGAACACAGACATTAACAAGCAATAAGCACCGACTGTCATTTAATCAAGTGACAGACTAGGAGCAGATATGATCAGGCCATCCATCGTCCGGTTCTTTCCCATGTCTCTGCGTTTTTTTAAATCTTTAATTGTTTTACCAATTCAAAAATGGAATTTCAATTCCACCATTTGATATGCAATTTGATTTATTGCCAACATTTACTCTTTGTTCCATTAGTATTCTTGAAAATGTTACTCCCTGTATTAAATTTCCCATTAGTTTCTACTGCTGAAAGCAGGAAAGTCCCAGATATTGAAAATCTCCCACCTAACTTTCCATCTGGCATGTCTGTACCGAGGAGATTATATCCCGTCTGTGCATGGATCAGGACACACGATTATGTTCAAACTAAAGCAAGGGAAATCTTTCTTAGCAGATCTACAAAAAGTTCCGAGGATGTAACCCATAACTTGATTAAAAGAAGTCACAGGTTGTGGTTTGTTTTGACTGACAAATGACGTTATTTGAAGTGTCACACACGAGATTAGCATGTTAAGTTAAAGCAGATGTGATTGAGGGTAAGATTGGAGGCACGGGGAAGGGAGGGGGGATGTTGGATCAGGTTGTTAAGTTGATGATCCATCATGAACATAATTAATGGTGGAGAAGACACGATAGGCTCAGTCACCTTCTCTTGCTCTCAGTTTCTCTGCTTCTATGAAATTCTTCTGGACATTGTATTGTGTTCATGTTGCAATATTAATTTGGCGTCTTTTTGACATTTCTAAACTTGTCTACCAGAACAGTGAGGAGATAATCAAAGTTCATGAGTTCTTGTGTTTTTTTGGTGGTGAACTCTACAAACTTTGAGGGGGATTCCTGCACCACCACTTCTTCCGGTGACCAACATGGAGAAACATCTCGAAAGAGCAGTGAGCTGAATTCCACGCTATTTGTTGCACTGAGACTTGTCAGAGGGGGAAGTGGAATGGAATCGAAGATGAAGACATGTTTTCCTTTGTTGGATGAAATCATATTTTCGTGGCTTCAAAGGCTGCTCTAGCCACATCCTGGTTCAAACAGCAGGACTTTCTAATCCGCAAGAAAATCGTGAAATTCCTCTTCATCCATCGTTTCCTCCACAGAGAACACACAATGTGACTGCTGCTTTGGCTGCATAAACTCGGCAGTAGCATGCCCAGTCCTGTAAATTGTGCAGTACTTAGTTTCCTGGTAACATGATTCTATTCCAGCATTCACCCTACAGCAATATCAAAGCAGCATCATATAAAGCATTCTCCACTCACTTCATCAACCACACCCCACCTCCACAGGCAATCCTCGTCAAACCACAACTCCTGTTCGGACGCAGCACCTAGAATTCCACACGTCTCGTCACATTTGTTTTCTGTGTCCTCCATCCGAGGCTGCTCAGCCACAGACTCTTATGCTTCGTCCCTAACCACAAGATTCACCTCTCTGTCACTTACTGGCACCGCTGTAGCACAATCCTGGACTCTTTGAAGGCTGACACCAACACGCACCCCCGCCCCCTTGACATACATAGACATCCTGAGCCACACATCTTCGGGTATGCCACAAGTGTTTGCAAACCTACTTTGGACCCCTCTTTCAAACCATCACTGAATCATGGATCCCCTTCCAAGTTACACAGATGGCTAATCACCTCCCCAGCACCACAAATTATTTCCACACCATAAAAGAGCTGCAATCCTCCTGGATAAAATATTCTTTCTCTCTTTGACTGAGTAACCAAATACCACCTCATGTGTATACTAGTATCCCGTCACACATTATTGTCTCAGCTGCCGTCACTCTTCAATCTGCCTTATAGAAACCAACAATTGAAAATGCTGCCTCGATCAACAACTTCACAATTGGCCAACAAAACCGCACCCACTGCTTTTCAAAGCTGTCGGTATTGTCAGATTGCATGGCTTATAAGTGACGACTTGCGAGTTACAGCCTCGAGAAAATGAAAAAAAAAAACAATCCTCCACTTTGGAGGTAAAAAAAAATGGATGTGTCACTTTGGGCAGTATAACTGCCATAAGCTAGTAAGGAATTGGTATGATTAGTGTTGAAGAAATCTCAAGGGTCAATGATTTTCAAGTAAAGTGAATGGAATCACACATTGTCAAGAATTATGGAAAAACTTATTTTTACTTGGGGGTTTGCCCACATTCAAGGGATCTGCATTCAGCATAAAACATGAAATTGGAATGTAGCCTTACCCATCTTTTTTATTCAAATAGAACCATGCTGCAGAGTGTGGAATAACAGACTCCTGTAAACAAAGGAGCAGAGTGATTCACTTCATGGCATGGTCACTGGCTAATAGCTGCCAACTAAGGCACAAACATTCAGCAAATTGTACTCGATGAGTTCCTTGAAGGAAGCAATTTAAGACAAGGAAGGAACAGGGTAATGAAGGAGCAGAATGCACAATAAAACTTAACATTGAAAATAACAATGTTGTACCTTTGCCAGGCAATCCCTCCTGAATGCAGTCACATAACAAACTTGGTAGTTTATCCATAGTAAAAGCAATACATTCTTTGATTCGGTATCATATTTGACAACAGTGCATGTCTTCACTCAAAATAATGTTCTTCCCTTCCTAATGTATAATTTTCCTGTTTTTTTTTTGTCTCCTACAGCTAACTTAGTCACGATTGCGATATTAGCCTTTCGAAAATGTGGTCTCTCCAAATGTGTAACACGCTACCTGGTGGCTATGGCAACAGCAGATCTACTCATTATTATTATTGATGTGATATTAAGACACATTTCAATTGTTTTCTGGGAATATTTCCACTTTCTGTGGTCCATGCCTGTGTGCAATATCCATGCAGTTTTCTTGTTTGCGGCCACTGACTGTTCTGTTTGGTTTACTGTAAGTTTCACCTTTGATCGATGTGTTGCTATTTGTTGCCAGAAGCTAAAAAATAAATATTGCACAGAGAAAATGGCTGCTGTGGTTCTCGGAACCATTGCTGTGTTGAGCTGTTTCAAGAATACCTTCTGGTATTTTATGTTGACAGACTCATACTCAATGAGGAATAAACCATGGTTCTGCTCAATAACATTCAGTGTACAGGAATCTCCAGTCTGGGTAATTGTCGAGTTTCTGCATTACATTCCAACCCCATGTTTACCATTTGCCCTGATTTTGTTGTTAAATGTTCTCACCATTAGGCATATTGTAGTGAATAGCAGAGCCCGTAAAAGACTTCAAGCTGTGAGAAGTGGGAATACTTCCAAAGATCCAGAGATAGAGAGTCGACGGAAATCTATAATTTTACTGTTTATTATCTCGTTGAATTTCATCATGTTGTGGGCTGTTATAATGGTGTATTCTATAAACAGACGGATGTTTTATCTAATCTATTATTCTGGAATGATGAGTGGTGTTGCACAGGAGATGGGCTTCATGTTACAGCTCATGAGTTGTTGCACAAACACATGCATTTATGCTGTGACCCAGACTATGTTCAGAGAGCAATTGAAAATTGTGCTGAAATATCCGTTTACTTCAGTTGTTCAATGCATTCAAAGATATAAGTAAATGAATAACTGATCAATGGTTAATTGTTGTCATTATATTTGCTTGCTTTTTTTTCTCTCTAATGGAACCACAATCTGCCATGATCGTGTCTGAAGAGGAACTGAGCTACCCAAATGAAAAACAAATGTAGACCAGTCTGTTACTGCCACAACATATTGCTAATATTATATCAACCAAGGACAGGAGAACGGCAGACACTTCATCAATCATGAGACATTGTGAAATAACTTGTTGTAATGCAGAGAGCCAAAGTTTTGGTCCTCTGTGGCAGCAGCAATGACACAGAATGTATTCATATAATGCTGATGATTGGAGAGGCCTCTGGCAATGATTAGAATCAGGGTGTTCTCTGTTGTTATGATTCAGAGGAGCGCGTGGGCATTCTCAATATGGTAGCAAGGCAGACGTGATCTTCTTTCCACATTGACAGTGTTTTAGCTGAATGTGCCACGGTCAATTCCCAATAATTGCAAGAAATCCATTTCCTGCCTTCACTCACAAGTTAGAAATCAGATGATGAAGAATTATTTTCCAATTGTCCACCCTCCATCGTTTGTCATTTCAGTGACTAACATAGATGGAGATTAATTTCAAATACACTGTGCAATAGCTTATTTCTTATTGCAAAAAAAAAAACTCAGCTCATAGCCTGTGGACACTGATTGGAAATTTGAATTCATTTTAAAAAATCTGGAAATAAGTATCTACAGATGAGCAATTATGCAAAAAAGGGAGGAAAAAACACCTCAGATTCACTTGTGTCCTTTTTTGGTAGGAAATCTGCTGCTGTGGTTCTCGGAACCATTGCTGTGTTGAGCTGTTTCAAGAATACCTTCTGGTATTTTATGTTTACAGAGTCATACTCAATAAGGAGTTCTGCTCAATAAAATTCAGTGTATCTCCAGCACCAGACCAACATCTCTGATTCTTAAGAGCTCTCTGAGTTGCACGGTGACAGAGTGGTCGGCAAGGCTGCCTCGTAGCTCCAAGGATTTGATTCTCATCTTGGCTCACTGTCTGTGTTCAGTTTACACATTCTCCCCGTCTCTCTGTGGGTTTCCTCCGGGTACTCTCTTTTAGGTAGCATGGTGGCACAGTGCTTAGCACTGCTGCCTCACAACACCAAGGTCCCAGGTTCAATTATGGTTTGGGGTCATTGCCTGTGTGGAGTTTGCACATTCTCGACTTGCCTGTATGGGTTTCCTCCATATGCACTGGTTTCGTCCAAGGAACATAAATTGTGCAGTTTACGTTGATTAGCCAGGGTAATTTGACACTAGTATCAGGGGGATTTGCAAGAGAAATGCAGGAACAGGGTCAGGGTATCATTATAGTCAGCACAGAGTCGATGGTCTGAACGGTCTCCTTCGATTCTGTAGAGATTCTGAGACTCTGTGAAATGGCCTAGTAAGAGATTCAGTTTCAGTGCTACTCGGGTCGGCCAATGAGTGCTGGCCAGCCAGCAATGCACGCATGCCTGACAGATCTCTCAAGATATATTGATAATCTGTCTGTCTCGCCACTTAATTTGACAAATCCTTTATGTGAATAGTTATATCACACTCTCTACTGGAAGGTTAAGTGAAATACCTACACTGGAGGGAAAACCTGCCAGGGCCACTCTGAAAGGAGAAGGTACACCAGATGCATTTTGAGAAGGAGAATGGAATATATAACACACATGGCGAGGTGTGATATGCTACTGTCAATTGGGTAAATATTTGATGAACCATGTATGAGGCTTAATCTGTGTCGAAAAACTGAGCGAGGATGATTATGAGATACACCAAGCAGAATCGGCCATATGCAAGATGCGTTAGTAACTGGCATCAACTTACAAAGCGGTGAGAGCCGCTATAGAAGATTGAGTATTTCAGGCGCTGCAATTAGCATAGTGACCTGAGGAGTCATAGGAATTATCATCTAATAAGAGGGCTTATTCACAGGATGCTCTATGTAGGGTGCTTTCTTTAAACCACAACGTGTGTTCTTTACCCAAAGGGTGGTTCGGGAGTGGAATGCCCTGCCTGCAGCAGTTGTAGATGCGCCAAGTTTGGTGGCGTTTAAGGGGTTAGTTGATAAGTATATGGAAGAGAAGGGAATGGTTTAGTTTGGAGGGTCATTGCTTTTTATGTTGGTCGGCGCAACATCGAAGGCCGAAGGGCCTGTTCTGTGCTGTAATGTTCTATGTTCTATGTGTGAACAAAGAACAAAGAGCAAAACAGCACGGGAAACAGGCCCTTCAGCCCAACGAGCCTGTGCCGCCACCTCGATGTTCTCACTTCTACCCGTGATCACTGTCTATGTTTACCGATCTATGGATTAAAAATCAAATTTCAGACAATTTAGGGAGAATTTGTTCTGCCATTCAGCCTAAGAGCACATCTTTGGAATGTGGGAGGAAACTGGAGCACCCAGAGAAAACCCACACAAACACGTGGAGAATGCGCAAACTCCCGCAGACACAGGCCCAAATCCAAGGATCTGCACAGCATTGCCGTATTCACTGAGCTGTCGTGTTGCCCATCAAATGGTCCAGGTCAAGCGTACACTAACGACGTGAAGCACTAGGATGCTCTCGAAAAAAGATCCATGAGCAGCCCTCTCACGACCCATTGCATGTATGCCCCTTGTTTGGCAACAAGACAGACCTAAGTACCTTTAGGATGAAAGAAATACATCAATATCATCGACAATTTACAAACTTCCCAGGGAACTCCCAAGGCTCATGATGCCTATTTTAAATCAGTTTTCTATATCTCCCCTTCCCATCTAAGTATCTCTTAAATAACTCCAGAGTGCCTGCCACCACCACTTTACTTAGCAGCGCGTTCCATACCCCCACCACCCTCTGTGTGAAAAAACTCCCTCTAGCATCCAAATTATACCTTACCCCCCTCATCCTAAGCCCGTGACCCCTCGTGTTATTTGAGTCCATCCCAGTAAAAAGCTTAACCCTCTTTACTCTATCCACACCCCTCATAAACTTGTACACCTCTATTAGTTCTCCTCTAAGTCTACGTCTTTCTAAGGAAAACAGCCCCAATTTGCCTAAACACTCCTCATAACTCGGACCTTCCATACCAGGCAGCATCCTGGTAAACCTCGTCTAAACTCTCTCCAGAATCTCCACGTCCTTCCGGTAGTCAAGCGACCAGAACTGGACACAGTATTCCAAATGATGTCTAACCAACGTTTTATACAATTGCAACATTAAAGGCCAGCTCTTGTACTCTATACCCCTCCCTATAAAGGATAGTAGACCATACCCTTTCTTCAACACCTTCTCCACCTGCTCTGCCACCTTCAAAGGCTTGTGCACCTGCACCCCTAGGTCCCTCTGCGTTTCTATACTCTTAATAGGTCTACGTTTTATCATATACCTCCCTCCTACATTCTTTCTCCAAAAATGCATCACCTCGCATTTATCAGCATTGAATTCCATCTGCCATCTGTCTGCCCAAGCTACCAGCCTGTCTATGTCCTGCTGCATCGCCTGACAATGCTCCTCACTACCCGCAAGTCCAGCCATCTTTGCAGCGTCTGCAAACTTGCTGATCACTCCACTTACTCCCTCTTCCAAGTCATTTGTATATATTACAAATAGAAGAGGTCCCAGTACCGAGCCCTGCGGCACACCACTAGTAACCAACCTCCAGCTAGGAAAACACCCTTCCACTATTACTCTCTGTTTCCTATTACCAAGCAGTTACTTGTCTATGTAGCTACCTGTCCTTGTATCCCATGAGCCTTGACCTTCTCACTAACCTCTCATGAGGGAATTTGTCAAACGCCTTACTGAAATCCATGTCGATGACATCAACGGCTCGCCCTTCGTCGACCGCTTTTGTCACCTCTTCAAAAAAAATTATCAGATTCGTAAGGCACGACCTTCCCTTAACAAATCCATGCTGCGTATCCCTAATCAGATCGCAACTCTCTAAGTGCCTATACATCCTATCTCTAAGATTCCCCTCCAACAGCTACCCTACCAACTGACGTCAAACTATCCGGCCTATAATTTCCAGGGTTATCCCTACTACCCTTTAGTGGTTAGCACTACTGCTTCCCAGTGACCAAGGTTCAATTCCGGCGTCAGGTCATTGCCTGTGTGGAGTTTGCACTTTCTTCCTCTATTTGTGTGGGTTTCCTCCGGGTGCTCCGGTTTCTTCCAATAGTGTAAAGGAGTGCGAGTTATTTGGGTTGGCCATGACAAATTGACCCTATTGTCAGGGGAATTGGCAGGTTAAATATGTGGGGTTACAGGAATGGGGCCTGGGCATGATTGGAGTCAGTACAGACTCGATGGGCCAAAAGGCCACCTTTTGCACTCTCCATCGATGATTCTATGATTCATATATGATATGATGCCCCTCTGTCTCTGTGGATCATTTTAGTTCAATCACAGCAGACCGCTTCCATCTCTCTCTGCTTCTATGACTGCTTCACTGTCTGTTTGAATCAGACTTTCTGTATTAAAGTTGCATTCTCTCTATATCTCTGTACTTCCTTCTGACTCTTGTCTTTCTCTCTGCTCTGTTCCGGGAGATGGGATGATCATGGGTTTGCTCTTCCCAAGGCGCCAAGGCCCAGGAACATAGCGGAGGAAAGGTGGTAGAAATCAGTGAAATGGGGGAAGAGTTTGTAATACAGGGACTTGCTCAGAATGAAGGGTGATTCGACAGAATGAGAATGAACTTTGGGAAGGCGGGAGAATCAGAGAGGACATCTGTTGCACCAGAGGCGGGTGAATGCAGTTCAGAGAGTGATTGCAGAGAAAAAGAATGGAGATAAGGCGGGGATGGTGGTGGGGGACTTGAGAGTGATTGAAAGAGAGAGGCTAAAGTGATTTTGGGGTGCCGAATGGGAATGGAGAAAGTGGGGGCAGCGGCAGTGGGATTCCCGGAGAGACAAAGAGAATGTGTGTGCATGGTCGGAAAAGGGGTAGAATTGGAGGGACTTACCGATACAGTAGGTCTTAGAGAGGGAATCGAGGGCTGGAATTAAAGGTATTCGGCAGGGGAGTCGGGAGAGAATGTGTTGGGGGTTAAGCCGGTGGGGAGGAGTGCGGAAGTGGGGAGTGTGAGTGGAAGTGTTTGCGAGAAATGCGGGGTGGTTAGCAGGGGGAGAGCGTGCAGGAAGAGAAAGTGTACGAGGAAAAAGCATAGGTGGAGAAAGTATGAGATGGGGGGTTGGTGGTGGTGGAGAAAGAGCAGGAAGGTAGTAAGTGGGCGGGAGGTGAGGAAAGGGAGGGAATTCCGGATGTTAACCATCTGCTGGGTTTGATCTGTGAAATAATCAGGCCTGTAATGCAGAAAAAAAATACTGGCCAAGGTTAAAATATATTAAAAAAACTGTGGAGATGATACAGGTGAGTTAATGCATTGAGCAGTTCGCTGGCAAAGGCGCGTCCAAAGAGCTGAACGTCTTTGTTGGGGGAAATAACGAATGCGAGTGAGGGTGTAGCAAATACAAAGAAATAGACTGTAGCACTGGGGGTTGAAGATTGTTTCCATTGTGCGTGTGCGGAGGTGGGGGAGGGGGTGGGGGTATTCCAGAAAAACGAGTGGGGACCGAAAATACATATTTTAACAATGTAATGGGATGATTCATTCCCAGGTGTTGCACAAATTCAAGCAGTCAGAGCAGAACTTGCATAAAAGAAGGGAGTCTGACTCGGGGCACAAGTCTATGGCTTAAACCAAGTACAAACGAAGAATGTGACCCCAAGCGATCATTGAATCATGGAATCGACAGTACAGAAGGAGGCCACTTGACCTATCGAACCTGCACCTCCAATTATCAAGTAAGAAATCTCACAACACCAGGTTAAAATCTTTAGCCTGCACTTTAACCCGGTGCTGTGAGATTTCTCACCGTGTTTACCCCAGTCCAACTCCGGCATCTCCACGTCATGACCTCCAATAAGCCCCGACACAACTCCATATATGACTCCCCCCCCCCAACCCCCCACTAACACCCGTTACATTACGGGACCTTTTCACTCTTCCATGCTTTCCATCCAAGGTTCAAAAGCCTCATTCCAGGTTAAGCAGCATTTCACCTGCACATCTTTCAGTTTGGCCCATTGCATTCAAAAGTCCTAATGTGGTCTCCTCGATATCTGAGAGACTAAACAGACTATGTGATTGCTCTGTGTGCACCGTTGGTCTGTGTGCAAACGTGGCCTTCCTGTTGCTTGCCATTTTAAAATACCATCTTGTTCTCATGCTTAAATGTCTGTCCTTGGTCTGTGGCAATGTTCCAGTGAAACAAAACAAACAAGAGGAACAACAGCTCATCTTCCGGCTGGCACTTTATAACCTTTCGATCTCAACATTGAATTCAATTTCCGATGATTAGATCCACCCCATCTCCATCCCTTTGTTTTTATCTTATTCATTCACTTCTTCTTTGTCATCTACCTTTTATTTCTTGTATTTTTTCTTCCCGCCTATTCATCCTTCCTATTTAACTTTCTTTGTTTTTCTCCTCTATTGTTTCCCTTTTTCTATTTTTTCTCAATTTTACCTGTCTCTTACCTATCTCCCCCCTCTCCCTTCATATCTGTCTCTGCCACATCTTACTTATGATTTCGCCTTCTCTGTCGTTTGACCATTCACACTTTCTGTTCGCTCTCTAGCCTGCCATTAGCAGCCTTTCCCCTTGTTCTTGTCGCTGTGACTCGTCTTGCATTCCCTTACACTACAGTATACATATCTTCCACTTCCTATGCTTTGTGGCTTTGTCAAAGGTTTATCTGAATTCGAAAGTCAGTTCTTTTCCCTCCTTACAGATGTTGGCTGACCTGCTGAGATTTTCCAGCATTCTTTCTTATGGTTCCAATTCCATATTCCTCCAATTCCTGGTACATTTGTTGGCTAATTTGTGATGTATTTCTGCAACTCATTTTGAAAGTGATAGATGAGTGGGACTTTTTTAATGCATGGTTATATCTGAATATTTTATTTTGATCCCTCATTATGAGTACAGATATGTTTTATCATTAATAAAATGGAATTACAACATTAAAACACAGAACATTATATAGGAACGGACCTTTTGGCTTAAATGAGGAAAAGAAAATTAAATTAATCCCTTCCAACTACCTTTGCTATCTATCACTTTATTAATTGCATTTTCAAGTGCTTATTTAAAATACTCTTAAACGCTCCTATCGGATTTGCCTGCACCGCAAGCTTAGCAGTGCGTTCCAGAGACTTATACCCTGTGTAAAAAAAAAACTGTAAGCAGTCTCACAACACCAGGTTAATGTACAACAGGATTATTTTGTAGCACAAGCCACAAGCAAACATGTCGGTCTTTAACCTGGTGTTGTGAGACTTCTAATTGCGTTTACCCCAGTCCAACACTGGCACCTCCACATCATGGTTATCAAGACATCACAAACTGCTGGCTCACAGTGGCGATGATGCCAAAAGATCGCCCATTTTGACAGAGACATCAAGTTTCCACAAAGATGCAAGAAAGCAGATAAGATATCGAAAGGATCACGAACCCACTCAGGTTATACCTTTAAAATCGATTGCCTGTAAAGACTCCCATTCCAACCATTATTTTATAAACTGAGTCTGTGTTTTTATATGCCATGCTCTTGAACAGAACTCCCACTTACCTGATGAATGAAAGACACTCCGAAAGCTAGTAGCTTATGCTAACACATCAACCTGTTGTTCTTTAACCTGGTGTTGTGAGACTTGTTACTGTGTTTATACCAGTCCAATGCTGGCGTCTCTACATCATGAAAAGCTTCCATCTCTTGATCTTTCGCCATGTCAACTTAAGTTTTGGCCCCCTAGTGTTAAACATTTCAACTCCAAGAGTAAAGCTTCTGGCTTTAACCCGATCTACGTCTCTTAAAATTTTATACACTTCTGTCAGCCTCTGTTGCTCCAGAGGAAGTTTCTCTTCTTTCTCCTTATAATTCGTACACTCAAATTTAGACAGCATCTTGTTAAATATCTTCTGCAACCAATCCCAATTCTGTACATCCTTCTTGTCAAGTGGAAACTAGAATTGAATGGAATACTCTTGGTGCCATCTAATTAAAGTGTAAGAAACTGCAACATGACAACCTCACTCATGTATCCAATACCCGGAGCAATGAAGGCCATATAGCTTTATTAACAGCCCCCTATTTGTGGCCTACTTGTGGAACTATCGGCATGACGCTCATAATCTCTCTGTATCTCAATGCGTTTCAGAGCCCTGCGATTAACAGTATATTTATCCTCAACATTTGATCTCCCAAATTGCAGCATCTCACACTTGTTTGGATTAAACTTCGCCTGTTTATTTCTCTGACCACATGAATAGCTGATCCATTTCCCGTTGCACCTTTTGAGAACGCTCGATACTATCCACAACTCCATATATTCTCTATGTTTACTGCAAACTTATTAATTCACTATCAACATTTTCAGCCAAGTCATTTATGAATATCGCAAAAAAACAGAGGCCCAGTACATGCCCCTGCGGAACACCATTAGTCACACACATCCAGCCAGAAAAAGAGACTCTTCCACCACTACTCTGACCTCTAACAGATTAGAATCGAATTGCACTCCTCCGAAAGGCCGCTGACCTCGACTCGGCATGGATTCCCAAGCGTCAGGAGGTGCGTCAATGCCAGATTCATCAGCCACATTCGCAAGACAGCCGCAGCCATCACCCAAGCAAAACACAACCCCATCCACTCTCTCAAGGCCAACAACAACATTGTCATCAAACCAACAGTCAAAAGATGGGCCATCGTCATGCTGATTAGGAAGGATTGTTGCAAAGAAATGTACCTTCAACTGATCAACAGGAACACCACAGATAGTTTACTGCAGATCCGAGGAAAGAACACACCTGTCAACTCCATAAACTGATCAAAACCTTTGACCCAGCCCTTCAGTGCACCCGCTGTGATCTCATCCCACGTAATCCCCGCTTTGGAGATCGCTACTGACTCCCGAAGATACAGTAGACAAACATACCCGGCTGTACCACCAGAACTAGAGGACACAGCCTCAAAATAAGTGTGGGGGGGACAGTGGGGGGCAGTTTCGAACAGAGTTGGGGGGGGGACATCTTCTCTCAGAGGGTGGTAAATATCTGGAATGCTCTGCCCATTGAAATGGTGTAGGCTACCTCGTTGAATATGTTTAAGTTTAATTTCTGATAGACAAAGGAATTATGGGGAGAAGGCGAGAAAGTGGAATTGATCTACTTCAAATTAGCCATGATCTTATTGAATGGCGAGGCAGGCTCGAAGGGCTAGATGCCCTACTCCTACTCCTATTCCTTATGTTCTTATGTATCAGGCAATGGGGCCCCGTGTGAGAACAACTCTGGCTACATTGAGGGTATCCTGAAAAAAAGAACGCCAGTTTTTGTCGCAACACTACAGACTTGCTACAGAAACTCATGGAGAAGTTGAAACAGGAACACATCTCATCACAATGGATGTCCTGACCCTCTACACCAGCATCCCCAAGACAATGACAATACTGCAACTGCCTCAGCACTCAACATCGACAACTGCCAATCTCCAGATGCAAATTTACAACTCATTTTCTTGATCCTGGACCACAACGTCTTCACCCTCAACAAACTTTTCTTCATACAGAAACACAGAACTGCCATGGAGACGAAAGTCTCACCTCGATATGCCCGATGAAGAAGCCCTCCGTATACACGGGATCTGCTCAGATTAGAACGAAGAACAAAGAACAAAACAGCACGGGAAACAGGCCTTTCGGCCCAGCGTGCCCACGGCCACCCCGATGTTCCCACCTCTACCCGCGATCCCTGTCCCTGTTTATAGATCGATGAATTAAAAACCAAATTTGAGACAATTTAGGGAGAATTTGTTTTGCCAATTAGCCTAAGAGCACATCTTTGGGATGTGGGAGGAAACCGGAGCACCCGGAGAAAACCCACGCAAGCACGGGGAGAATGCGCAAACTCCCACAGACACAGGCCCAAATCCATGTATCTGCACAGCACAGCGATAGTCACTGAGCTGTCGTGTTGCCCATCAAATGGTCCAGGTCAAGCGTACACTAATCACGTGAAGCAATAGGATATTCTCGAAAAAAATCCAAGAGCAGCCCTCTCAAGACCCATCACGTGTATCCCCCTTGTTAGAGAACAAGGTGGACCAAATCACCTGTCGGATAAAAACAAGTACATCAATATCATCATCTATTTACACACTTTCCAGGGACTCCTAAGGCTCATGATCCCGATCTTAAATCAGTTTTCTATACCCCTCCATTCCCATTCTGTTCATGTACCCATCTAAGTATTTCTTAAATAACTCCAGACTGCCTGCCTCTGCCACTTTACTTGGCAGCGCATTCCATACCTGCCACCATCCTCTGTGTGTAAAAAACTCCCTCTAGCATCCAACGTATACCTTATCCCCTCAAAATAAGCCCGTGACCCCTCATGCTATTCGAGTCCATCCTAGGAAAAAGCTTAACCTATTTCCTCTATCTATGCCCCTCATAATCTTGTACACCTCTATCAGATCTCCTCTAAG
The DNA here is from genome assembly GCA_024679065.1 of Sphyrna mokarran. Classification (NCBI taxonomy): domain Eukaryota; kingdom Metazoa; phylum Chordata; class Chondrichthyes; order Carcharhiniformes; family Carcharhinidae; genus Sphyrna; species Sphyrna mokarran. The sequence goes on along the minus strand of JAGIQG010000038.1, from coordinate 15,786,137 downwards.
TCTACGTCTTCTAAGGAAAACAGCCCCAATTTGCCTAACCCCTACTCGTAACTCAGACCTTCCATACCAGGCAGCATCCTGGTAAACCTCCTCTCCACTCTCTCCAGAGTCTCCACGTCCTTCCGGTAGTAAGGCGACCAGAACTGGACGCAGTATTCCAAATGAGGTCTAACCAGCGTTTTATACAACTGCAACATTAAAGGCCAGCTCTTGTACTCTATACCCCTTCCTATACAGGCTGGCATACTAATTGTTTTTTTCACAACATTCCCCACTTGCTGTGCCAACTTCAGAGACTTGTTCACCTCCACCCGCAGGTCCCTGTGCGTTTCTATACTCTTAATACGTCTGCCCTTTATCATATACCATCCCCCTACATTCTTTCTCCCGAAATGCATCATCTCACATTTATCAGGATTGAGTTCCATCTGCCATCTATCTGCCCAAGCTACCAGCCTACGTATAGGCTGGATCTCAATAGAACCTGCAAAAGATGAAAGATGGCCTCATAAGAACAGGTTATGGCGCTCGATACATTGATCGAAATTCTGACATACCACAGCGAAAATTCACACCAAACATCTCTCAAGATGAAGAGAGGACACGGTGGACAGAGTACACTTCGTAATCCAATAGTGTCCGGAGGCGCTACAACGTCTTCTCTGGAGCCTTCAACATGTTATCGATGAAGACGAACATGCTTGGACCATCCCCACATCCCCAATTATTGCCTTCAAACAACTGCACAACCTCAAACAGACCATTGTTTGCAGCAAACTACCCAGGTTTCAGGATAACTGTGACCAGGATACAACACAATCCTGTCACAGCAATCTGTGTAAGATCTGCCAGATCATCGACGCGGGTTCCATCATCTCACGTGACGACACCATCCACCAGGTACACAGTACATGCACTTACAACTCGGCCAAGGCTATCTACCTGGTACACCACAGGAAAGGATGTCACGAGGCATGGCACATTGGGGAGACGCTACACAGCAGATGAATGAACACCACTCGAGAATCATCAGTCAGCAGTGCTCTCTTCCTTTTGAGGAACACTTCAGCAATCACGGGCATTCAGCTCCTGATCTTCGGATAAGTGTTCTTCAAGGCAACCGTCTCGACACACGACAACGCAGAGTCGCTGAGAAGAGACTGATAGCCAGTTCTGCACGCATGAGGACAACTTTACTCGGGATCTTTGCTTCATGTCACGCTCTCTGTAACTTCCACGACTTGCCTGGGCTTGCAAAATCTCACTACCTGAAGACAATGCACATCTCTTTAACCAATGCTTAAGCCTCTGTCCACGCTCATTGTCTGTACATTTAAGATTGATTCCCTGCAAAGACGTATAGTCCAACCACTATGTTGTAAATTGAGTTTGTGTCCATTTCTGCCCATTTTGTGAACTTAACTCGTACTCACCCTATGAAAGGGCAGTGTCTCGAAATCTTGAGGCTTGTGCGACCAAATAAACATGTTGGCCTTTAACTTGGTGTTGTGAGACTTCTTACTGTGCTTATCCCAAACCAACGCCGGCATCTCCACATAATCACTAATAGAAAGCCAATTCTGAAACAATAGGGCCAAGTTACTGTGGATCCTCTGGCTCCAATCTTCTGGATGAACCTACAATGAGGGACCTTGTTACTAAAATCCATGTCGGAAACATCCGCTGCACTGCTCTCAATGATTCGTCACTTCCTCAAAAAGATCAATTAAGTTAGTAAAAAATAACCCGTGCCAGATGAAGCCATGATGGCGATCCCTAATTGGACAAGGCTTTTCCAAATGCACATAAATCCTATCCTTCAGGATCCTCCCAATAGCTTCCCAAGCACCGCTGTAAGACTCCAGGCTCTATCTTCCTGGAACATCCCTTCATTCTTTCTTGACCAGAAGAACATTAGCTACTCATCTCTCTTCCAGAACCTTTGCAGTACATAGCGTGAAAAATGATCTTTTAAGGGCCAGATCCATCATTCCCCGTTCTATAAACTGGGGTAGATCCCTTCGAGCCCTGGGATCTTATCCAATTCATGCATTTCAAGGGACAGAACATCACTTCTGCCTTGATCAGAAAATGTGCGAGCATATTGGTATTCTCCACCGTAACTTAACCATCCTCCAAATCCTTCCCTTGGTGAATACCGATGCAAAGTACTCATTTAGGATCTCACCTACATCTTCTGCCTCCAAGCATAAGATTCCTCTTCTATCTTTGAATGGTACTATCCTCTCCCTCGTCATCCTTTTTTTGTCTCTATAACCTGCCTTAGTATTTTCTTTAACTCGACTTCCCAGACCATTTTCCTCCCCTAATGGGTTGATTAGTATTTCAATATTCAATTAAGGGGAAGAATACGTCTGCTGTTCAGGTTAAAGATGGAAGAAGACGAGATATAATATTTCCTCAGAAAGTGATACAGAAATAAATGACAAGTAAAGGAGACAGACAACAAGAACTAAAACATACATCATGTTTGACTTTATCTTTAAATAACAGCACTACATGTGTCAGACATCAGGACAGGTGATCACTTGCTTTGTCAAATAGATAAACTCAAATCGTTTAAAGGAGGAAAAAGGATTAGGTGAAGTTTGAGCGGGGCTGGTTGCAATTCAAATCGTCAGCACAATGAAGCTGACGGCACTTTTGCCAAAGTCGAAGCAAATCATTCTGTGGATGCCACCAATCAAGAAATTGATTTCCGAAAACCTGCGGTGTTATGAGAATGAAAACGTGATTGGTGGAGGGAATTTGACGTCTCTTATTTTCGTATTGAACAGGAGCTGGCTCCATCACTGATTATTGACTGTCCTACACTGGCCCTTCCCGTCTGCACCACGGGCACTAAACTGGCAAATTAACCTCGTACTGTGCATTGCCAGGCTAATTGTTTGAAATGCTTGGACATGAGGGAAACAGACATTTAACTGCATTTTTTAACTGAGTTCTGAATTTCGACTGAGTGACTGCATAAATAAATGTATTTGTACAGCAATTTAACTTCTGCAGCATCAATCCGATTTGGTCAAAGTTATATAACGTATTATTAAAGTTTAGCTGATTATTTCCAGTAATTCTGTAATAAAAGAAATATAGAACGTATGTCATCCACAGGAGTATGAAGGTACCGGAAATTGTGAAAAGTAAAATAATTGATTTTCTTCTGCTCTCCATTTCTGGGTCACTTTGCTTATCTCCCTTCTTCTGACCCTTTAGGGCCTCACGAACTCGACTGGTCACTAAAATGTGTCTGACTGTCAGTGCATTGAGCCACAGGATTGAAACGAATGGGAATAACGGCGTTAAAATTGTATGACACCAGTCAAATATCAACCATACCAACGCAGAGTAGAAGTTTGATTTTGTGTAACAGTACCACCGTACATTTCGGATGATCGTGCCAGGTTCATATACAAAGTAAAAAGGAACATTTTTTAAAAGTAGCAAGATGGAAATTGTTGCTAAGACCACAGCCGCAGTCTTTGCAGTGCAATATACATTTTTCAGTTTCTGGAAACAAATGGCCACAAACCGATCAAAAGAGAAAGTAACTGTGAACCAGACAGAGTAATCTGCAGCAACACGAGCCAATACATAGCCAGCGCTACACACGGGGGTCATGTCGAGGAAAGAGAGTGGAAACTGATAATATGTTTTGAGTTTTCTCAGTATGATCTCAGTGATAATAACCAACAGATCCGCCGTAGACATGGCTACCAAGTAACGAGTGGTGCAGGTGGAGAGGCCACACTTTCCCCGGGACAGAATCAAAATCGCCGTCAAGTTAACTGCAACAAATAAAAGATTAAATTGGTTTTGAATCAACAATCAAACTATTGCTTGCTAAAACTATTGCTAAAAGACATGAGTAATGATCAATTTATCACTAATAACGATTGAGTTTGCTTCGGTTTGAAGGTTGCATCATCTTAAACACAAATTAATCAGCCGCCCAGGTTCTAAAGAGATGGGGCATGTGGTGAGTACCGGACAATATCTCTACAGGATGTCACATTATTTTATATGGTAATGACATCGACAAGGTGCCAATTAACATGAATTTTAGGTTTAAATTTGCCTGATCAATGTTTCCTGCTCTCGACAAGCACAACAACTGAATTAACAACAATTTCAAATCGAAGGAAATTTATCCTTTTTTTGGGGGGTTGCAAGAATCATGTGTTTCTTCCCGACATCATAGCTTCGCTTTTCAGATTCCCGTGGGATATTTGATGCTCACTGTCCGGCATTCTGAGCTCGGGAAGTCCTGTGACGTTAGGAATTCTACCAGGTTTCCAGCTGTATTGTAAACCTTTCGATCAAATGGGCATCCGAATGGAGAAGCAAACAAAAACATCAGGAAAAAGATGTGGAATCAAATTTGCAATCTTTTCTCCATCGAATACTTAGAAAATTCAGCATCTCCCCACCACTCTGTGAACTCCCAAAGACTGATCACTGCCTGAATGATAAGCGCTGTCCATGTCCAGATTCACACGTATCCAACAGTTGAAATCTGTGACTGATGTATTTTTAAAAATAAAAACACACAAAAACGGGCGACATAAGCAAGTTGGGTCCAAGAGCCGATTTACATCCCTGCCATTCTATAAGACTTTGAGGAATTTTCTGGAGAGATCCTCACCTCATGAAGGCCACAAACCTGCGATCTAAATAGAAGGCAAACGTGATGATTTAGATAGATTAGTGTAGTTCCATGTCAACTCATGGAATACACGAAAGGAATAGAGACTGGCGTATTGGTGAGACAGAAATAATCTTTCCCTCAATGTCAGTGAAATGAAAGAGACAGTTATCCAATGAGGTAAGTGTAGTGGAGGATATGACCCTGTTTGCATCAATGAGGAGAAGTCGAAATGGTTGAGAACTGAAAGTTTCTCGGTGCCCATTTCACGAACACACAGTCCGGGTTCATTGACGTCCATCGAATAATTAAGAAAATTCACCAATGCCTCTAATTTCTCGGGATGAAAGGAAAGTCAGCATGTCCCCCACGACTGTCACCATTTTTTTACAGATTCACCAGACAAGGCATCTTTTCTCGATGTGTCACAGCTTGGTATTGCAGCTGCCCCGAACAAGAGCGCAAGAAACTCCAAATAGTTCGGCACGTCGCCCAGTCCATCAAGCAAACCAACTTCTCATCCAGTGGCCCTGTTTACACTTCCTGCTGCCTCTGAAAAAAAGCCGGCATAATGAAGGGCCCTGAACACTTCAGATACAGAATCTCCTATCTTTTTCCGTCCGGGAAAGAAAACAGAAAAATAAAACAGAAATCGCATTCCAACATGTTCAACTTCTTTCATGCTGCTGTTGGTATATTGAAAGGACCTACCTTATATTAAAATGATTTTTCTCTACATCCTCGGTATTAATGCAACATTATATTCTACAGCCTCTTCTTTCATCATACCCTATGGACTCCAAAAATGATATTTTGTTTCTGCATAGCGGGCAAGAAATTACAATTTTCACTCTATACAAATATATGTGACAATAATGAATCAAATCAAATTCAATCAAGGTGGTCAACTGTGAGCGCAGTAAAGCAGCAATGTAACAGAGACAGTGGATGCCATCTGATCCAAATTGGAACAGACAATTTGGAAGATAACAATGAGACAACCTCACAGAATGATATAGAAGATACCCTTTGTACAAATCAAAAAAAAACACATGATAAATCTGAAAGAGGAGCTGGGAGGAAGTCAAACCATGATTAACGTGCAAGCTGCTGAGCTAACAATCACTAACCAGTCGATTCCATGGAATGGAGCAACACTGATCCAGAAAATGAGGACATGTGTCAGAGAATGAATTATCTGATCCCGAGAATGGTGCACAAATTTTAAGAAACGTTGTTTCAAATTGCTGATTCACCGCAAGAGATGAAAGCAACGCCGCCAGTTTGATAAATGCAGAGGGGGAAATAAAAAAAAAACAAATCAACTAGAAGCTATCGAGATAGTGAACTGTTTCAGGGGACAGAGAGACAATTACAACAAGCTAGTACATTTCCAATGGGAACTGGTTATTGTGTTCACTGAATCTGTCAAGGAACTTGCCTGGTGTAACACTGACTGTCCTTGCTATGAAAAGAAATCAAATCCTGCAATCGGAAGGGAAGCGTGTGTTTTACTGAACATTGTCATAGAGAGAGTCAGTGTTCACATGCACAGCTCTGCGACTCAGAACAGAAATCTTGACTCAAGAAAAAGCACGGGGCACATGCTGTGGGATATAATATAATCGTTTGGCGGCTCATGGAGGCAAAGGGAAGTTCTGATTATTCACTGAACGATTTCCAATCGGAGTCACCAACTGCCGAACTACACGAAGGTATACATTAAGCTGAGGCCATGGGAAGATATTTCAACGATAATTTCTCACATTTGAATGGAGGGAATGAATTTGTCTATTAGTGTCTATACCCGAGCATCACAAAACATAATGTGACATTTGGAAACCAGAGCTAAACAATAAATAGTCACGACAGCTGAAATATGCAGTTTTACCATTTCTTGTTACTTGCCTGGGATACCAATGGCTGCAAGGACTGTGTAGAATATCCGACTGACTTTGTCAATTGGACTATGCATTTTCTCAGTGAGACAGTCAGACGCTTTGTGCTACATGATGTCTCTCGGAGTTTTAATCTCCAGCATCACTTTCCCCGGTCGATAAGTGATGATCCAACATCTCCCTGGGGCATCACATTCTGCTTGTTTTTCCCCTTATTCTTGTTGTTGTCTGTTTCTAAATTTGGAGAAAAAAACACAGAGAACAGCAGCTGACGTGTCATGCAGTCAGAGTTATACAGCAACATTTATAACAAACCAGATACTGAAATTTCGGATGCGAATTAAATCTTAAAGTTGGGGAAATGTGATCGCTGCATTTCTCAGCTGTGATGCTACTTTTATTCTTATTTTTTTCGGAAAGTTATGCCGTAGTTAAATCTGCATATCAGTGTGTCCACAGATATTTTACCTAATGACAAAATGCTCTATTTGATTCATTTCTCCATGAAAATTCTTTTCGTAAGTCAAGTGTAACAAAGTCATGAATGATCAAACACATGCAAGCACTGAATAAAATGGAACATCTACTTTCAAACAAACAACAAAAAACAATGCAGAATCTTCAACTGATACAGATCCTGAACGATCTGGTCTTGAGTAAAGACAAAATAGCTTGAAATTTGCAATTAATATCCTCGCTGAAATTGTTAAAATCCGAACAACAATATAAACCTTGGAACTGACACAGGTAAAGGAACTATTAGTGACCCTGAAGCTACTGCAATCCCGAAAATAATACAATCCTCAAACCTAGTAGAGATTGAGAAAGTATTACAGATCCGGAACTAATACAAACTCTGAAAATAATAGTTTCTGAAAATAATGCAGATCCTGAACTTAATCAGATTTTGAAACTAGTCCACACCCTCACACCAATGTGGGTGGAGTGGGTGGAGGGAGCGAGCGGGGGCGGAAGGAGGAGGTGGAGGGAGGGGGCTGCTGTGATACTTGACCGAGATAACAGTATTTTAAGTCGAGGCCAGTATAGCAATGGGGATTGACACGGAATTCTGAAGCAAGTGGTGAGATTCCACTCGAGTGAGTTTGTATGCTCACTGTCAGCTTTCTTGATAACAGCCCAAAGCAACCAATGCACGTTCAGTCGCAGCGATGGGATCCAACGGCTGTGGTTGTGATAGTTCCCATTTTATAAGGAGAAATAAGGCTAAGGTTCTTGTGTGTCATCATCAGAAATATCAGCTTAAGGAAAAATGATCTGATTACAACCGGATATATACAGAGTTTTGGTTGACAAAAGGAAAGACAAAGGCCGAAAGTGACCTTTCGGATTGGTGTGCAGACTCTAATTGTAACTGCACGTTAAGATAATGCATAAAATGAAACATCATGAAAATTTTAAGAGAACAAAAATCCATGGGGGAGTTTCTTGTGCAAATATTTTATGAAGTTCGATTTGGGCAAAAATAAGAATTTTAGGGATCACAGGCTCCACCAGAACTGGTGCTGTGTGATCAGATATGATTCACTGATAAACACACAGCGAAAACATATCATACAGTCCTTAAATATATATTCAATTTTAGAGAGGAAGATGTGATTCCAATACCAATAGTTTAACCATAAGAATGGGTTATATTGAGTTATGAAAGCCGGCATAGCTGAAGTGAACTAGCAAATATGCCAGGGATAGTTCAGCAGATGTTCACTGGCTGACTTTTAAATCAATATTCAAAATAGAAAGATAAACTCAGTCCAAAGTACAACAAAATTCCAAGGGACAAGCCTATTATCTCTGATTAACCACATAAGACAAAGGTGATATAGAAATGACATAAAACACATGTTTGTAGAAATAAAACATTAGGTTTATGGGATATGGGAAAAGGGCATCAAAAACAACAAATATATCGATAAAGAATGAAAAATGTAAAGAGAGAGTGAAAGGTGACCAATGATATACGGACTGTATACAGGTGTTGATGTACAATATTAAACAAATAAAGAGCTTAAAATATGAATTGCTTCGGTGGAAAGCATAGCTGGGGAACCGAGAATATAACACAAATCTAGTAGGCTTACACAATACCATGGAAATATTTTCAAATTCCACAATGGCTGTTGAAATTACGCTATGGCTATTGAAAGCAACAGCTATTTTGTATTTCTGTTCATTACAGAAGGCACTGGGCGAGTTGGTGCAGCATGGTTTGTGTTTCTGTATTACAGCGCCAGTGATTCAGGTTCGATTTCTAACTTTGATCCCTGACCATGTGAAGTGTGCACATTCTCCCCGTGTCTGAGTGGATTTCCTCCCATACACTGAAACATATGATGGTCCGGTGCATTGGAGAAGCTAAATGCTCCCAAAGTGTCCTGACCAGGCACTGGAGTGTTACGACTGGAGAATTTTCCCATAAACTTCATTGACTTGTTGAACCTGTTGGTAAAACAAATAAATAAAGCAGGTATCGCCTAGAATTAGCTGCCAAATAGAAAACGGAAGGATGTGAATAAGTCCAGAAAATTGTAATCATCAAAGAAGTGTATTAAAAAATGTTGATTCTGGGGCTTGAGAAATGTCTTCTTCTGAATGGAGGTCACCATAATAACTTCAAAGGAGATCAAAAGTGTTCAGAGGAGAAATGTACTTACACAGAGAGTGATGAGTGAATGGAAAGAGTTGCCAGAGGTAGTAGTAGAAGTGGGTACAATTTTGTTTTTTAAATGCATTTAGACGTCTGCGCGGGTAATGTATGTATGAATGGATATAGACCAAATGTAGGAAATTCGAACTAGCTTAGAGATAGCAACTGGGCAGCATGGACAAGTTGTGCTGTAAGGTATATTTCCATGCTGTAAACCTCGATGACAGTATGACCCGGAGAAGCCAACTACCACCCGGATACAAACTGAATCGCCACCCAAGCTATTCCTTCCCAACTGACCAGCTACAACCTATCAGCCTGCACTTCACCCACCGGCCATCCGACCCATCTAAACCTCACTTGCTAGCCACCTCGCACAGTCTACTCACACTACTTAACGATATTAGTCAGTTACCCAGTGACCTCATCCACATCCCATGTTACCAAATTACAGTCAGTGTCTCAGTGATAAATCCCGCCACATTTTCACCAGCTTTCATCCAGTATAATTCACTAACATTCGCACTGGAAATTGAAATATCTCATACAACACGCAGTGACGTAAAAATGCATTAGTCCGCCATTAGTTGTTAAATGTAGTCTCATTGTCTTGCATATTGATTGTTAAATCCGAAATCACAGTCATTCGTAAATTTAATTATGGATAACTTCAAAACTAAGAAGTCTTACAACACCAGGTTAAAAACCAACAGGTTTATTTGGTAGCAAATGCCACCAGCTTTTGGAGCGCTCCCCCTTCGCCAGGTAAGAGCTGACCTGACGAAGCGGCAGCTCTTCAAACCTACTGGGTTTTGCTACTAAGTAAACCTGCTGGAAATTAAACTGATGTTGTAAGACTTCTTACTGTTTACCCCAATCCAACGCGGGTATCTCCACATCAGAACTCCAAAAGCCCATGTAACAATAGTGTCTGGTTTCATGCAGGTGTTTTTAACAATTCTAAGGATTTATTTGCTCCGTGAATTTGTTGTAAGGTCCCATATACAAATTACATGTACCTTCTTGAACATTTTATTGGCTTTTATTTCCATTTAATTGTCCTCAAAAATGAATTGTATTTTGTAGTCACTCTGTGGGGAATGCCATGGCTAGTTTAACCATTATTTCCCAGTTAATGATCAGTAACTCACATTAAAACAATTCCTCAAATATTGTTTTTCAAGCACATATTATCAGTATGTTTTAACATAGAACATAGAACGTAGAACACTACAGCAAAAAGAGGCCCACCGGGCCACAAGTTGCGCCGATCATACCCATACCTACACGGCCATAGATCTATCTTTAATTCCCAATCCCATTAAATCCCATGTACTCATCCAGAAGTCTTTTAAAAGACCTCAATGAGTTCGCTTCCACCGCCACTGACGGCAGCCGATTAAATCACTCACCACTCCCTGAGTGAAGAATTACCCCTAACGTCTCCTCTGTACTTGCTGCCCAGCATCTTAAACCTTGCCCTTTCATAGCGACCATTTCAGCTCTGGGGAATAGTCTCCGAGAATCACCCTACCTATTCCTCTCAACATTTTATAAACGTCTATCAGGTCGCCTCTCAACCTTCATCTCTCCAGGAAGAAGAGACCTAGCTCCCTCAACGTGTCTTCATAAGGCATGCCTCCCAATCGAGGCAACATTCTTTTAAATCTCCTCTACAACCTCTCAATAGCTTCCAGATCCTTCCTGTAGTGAAACGAGAAGAATTGCACTCAGTGTTCCAAGTCGGGTCTGACAAGGGTCTTATAAATTTGCAGCATTACCTCTCGACTCCTAAACTCAATCTCTTGATTAATGATGGACAGTGCACCATAGGCCTTCATAACCACATCTTCTACCTGCGAGACTGATTTAAGAGTCCTATGGACCCGGACCCCTAAGATCCTTCTGCTCTTCAACACTGCCAAGACTACTCCCTTGACGTTATATTCCTTCATCCCATTGGTCCTGCCAAAATGGACCACAACACATTTATCTGCGTTGAAGTCCGTCAGTCACTTCTCCACCCAGTCTTGCATCCTTCTATGTCTTGCTGCAACTTCTGACATCCCTCCAGACTATCCACAACACCAACAATCTTTGTATCATTGGCGAACTTACTAACTGATCCTTCCAATCCCTCATCCAGGTTATTTATTAAAATGACAACTCGTGGGCCGAAGGGCCTGTTTGTGCTGCAGTGTTCTATGTTCTATGTTAATCATTGTCCTTTGACAGTCAATAAAATTTCCACTGCTGAATCCCCCTCTATCAACATCTATGGGATTCATTTGACGAACAGCTTCGTTACATAAGCCATTAAAACAATAATGTGGCTGACAGAGCATGTCAAAAGCTAGAGATCCTGCGGCGAGGTTCTCAGCTTATGACTTTCCAGCTCTTGTCCATGATCTATAAGGCACAATTCGCTAATGTGAACAAATACTCTTCACTTGATTGGATGAGCGAACTATTAATCACACTAAGAAAGCTTGGCACAATCAGTCGCGATGAAGCCCATTTGATTATTTTCCACCACTCTTCCTCACCCTGCACCATAGCAAACAGAGACAGCCGTGTGTATCATCTACAGGTTACACAGTAGGAGCTCATTCCAGCTTCCTTAAACAGTTCAAAGACCAAGACCACTGCAATCTCGAAGGATTAATGCAATCCTGATTTGCAAATATGACCGATTTCTTTCGCTATCGCTGGGTTAAATTCCTGATCAACTCGCTCTAACAGCAAAATGTATACATCCACATCTCAGAGACTGCTTTGATTCTAGAGGGCTACACACTACCTTCTCAATGCAGCTGGAAATAGGCAACAAATGCTGTCCCAGCCAGTGATGCCTGCATCCCATAAGTTTATATATGTATTTGGAGGGCAGAGGTGAACCTTCAGATTCAGAGCCTGCTCAGACCTGTTGATAGGTGAACACGACGAATCGAATATTATGGTGACAGTTATGGGAGGCAGTTGATGATAACGGATTATTTAGTTTGTGGAGTAAAACGGAATAACATAAATTCCTTGAAACATTTAAGAACGAACACACATTTAAGAATGAACACATTGTGCATTTTTCTAGAGCATCTGTGTAAATATATTTGAATCCGGGAATAGAAGAGCTTAGAAACATAAATATCGTTCAGATATCTGTTCGGGGCTACAAAAAGCAAACGTGGATACTTGTTTTACAGCCTGAGCAGTAGGAGCATAACTAAAGTTTAGCGTGAAACTCATAACTGTGCGTTCTCCATTTATCTTCAAGAAAGACCATGACAATGCTTTCAGAACAAAGAAAAATACGGTTCAGGGCACACACTTCGAGACACTCGTCCTGCAATGCTTTCAAAGCTAAAAACATGTTGTGTCTACAGTATCCCGCTCTCCACTGCCTATTCATGTAACTGTCAAAAATTCTCTTAAACGCTGTTATTAAATCTGCTTCTACAACCTTCATTGGCCATACATTCAAGATTCTGCCTCTTCCCCTCCCCCGTGTAAAGAAATTACCTGTTACATTTCGTTCAAGCATTCCCCTTTTTGCCTTCAACATAGGTATCTTAATAATTGACGTTTTTCATTCCCCCTGAAAAACGACTTCAACTATCATTTTATCCACGATCCTCTGAATTTTGCAAAGTTCTAACTCTCCAAGTTTCAAGTGAAACTGAGCAATTTCTGTCCAATTTCTCCTCACAGCTAATACCATCCAAAGCAGTTAACTGGTAAAACATTTTCTGTACCCTATCCAAATCCATCACATCCTTCCGTGTGCCAAACAAAACTGTACTCAGTGTTCCACACATGATTAAAGTTCCAACTGACTGCAAAACGATTTCTCATTCTTGTACCCCAGACATCGACAGATAAAGACTGGCATGACATTCGTCCTCTTGGCCATGTGCTCCTCTTCTACTGTCACTTTCACGAATTAATCTGTAAAAGTTTCTAAGAGTTCTGCCGTTTCGAATTTCCAAAATGTACTTTGTTTAAAAGATTAATATCCACTTGGAAAGACATCAGTTAATTTTAGATATCCAGCATGTTTTTGTCAGATGGATGTCATGCCGAACAATTTTGGTAGTTTTTTTTTGTGTGTGGACAATGGAAGTTCAGTCCTTATAGTTTTGTGGATCTTCGCAAAATATTTGGCAAGTTCCGACTTGGGAGATTGATTGAAAAGACTAAAGCTAGTGTAATTTGGGGAAACTTGGCGAGCTGGATGAGAAACTGGCTTCGTAATAGGACTTAAAGTGTTATTGCATGAGGCTGTTCGATGGACGGCAAGCCACTATCCAAAGATATAATGATCAGCACTGCAACGTTTATAGTGTATTATATTCATAAATAACGTAGATGGAGATGTGGTAGGGAAGAACGATAAACATGTTTGCAGATGACACTATGCTTTGGAGAGTGTTTATTGCTTACAGGCTGATATAGATTGGATGGTTAGAATGACAGAGCAGTGGCAGATTTATTTAACTCGAATAAGTGTGACAAGATCACTGTTGGAGGAGAAACAAAATGAGGCAATGGCGAATGAGAGCTGGAATAGTGTGTGCAATTCTCGTCACCTCACTATCGGAAGTATGTATAGTAACATTTGAGACTGTACAAAGGACATTTGCCAGAATGCTGCCTGGGATGCAGCATTCGAGCAAGTGAGTTGGCATTGCTTGTTTTTTTTAAGGATTGAATTTCATTTTCATTAGATTATTTTTCTGAACAAAACTCGCAGGTCCAGCAGACAATAACAGAGGTAAATGGTCCGTTGGACGTAATAGCAAGCGGATTTGAGTATAACAATGGGGATGTTTCATTGTCATTGAGCAGGGAGTGATTGAGGTCATATCCTGAATTCTGTGTCCTTATGTGAGGAACGATGCCCTTGTTATAGACGGAGTACAGCGAAGGTTTACCAGGCTGATTCTTGGGATGGCAGGTCTGTCATATGAGCAGATACTCCTCAGTGAGGATTAATTTTATTTGTGATTAGAAGAGTGAGATGAGATTTGGGCAGGGCAGAATCACAAAGAATGTTCGAATTGGTTGGATGATGCAAAACAGTTACTTAATTTTCAGAGAAAGGATAAAACTTTTCGCCCAGAGGTGAGGTGGAATTTTCGCCCAGACCCTGTGACGAGCCTGTGAAATCCGCTACTACAAAAGTAGTCGGGCCCAACAATTGTGCGTTTTCAATAACAAATTCGATTTACCTCTGGGATCTTAAGAACTCAATGGATATAGTAGGGAAAGAGGGGTCAGGATATTGAACTTGATGAACAGCCGTGATGAAGATGATTGGGAGGATAAGTTCAAAAGATCAAATTGATAATTCTTGCTTCTATTTTCTATATTCTTCTGTTTAGAGCAAATAACTTTAAGGGAGGCATGGTTTAGATGCATCGGAGATCGGATTACAGGAATATAGAGAGGATGAATAAAGATTATCTGTTCCCTTGTTTGAGGGGCCAATAACAAAGGTGCATACTTTTAGGATGAGGGACACGAGATTCAGATGGGATTTGAGAAAATACAATTTCTTCATTGAAAATGAAATGTAACATTAGAAGAAACTGCCTGGGAATATAGACGAGGTCATAAAATTTCAAAGCGTAAAACGGAGTTGAAGAAGCTTGAATTATGTTAATATTTAATGATATGGGATAAGTGCAGAGAAATATGATTACTTTGCCATTAGTGATCGATATTCATGGTGCAGAATTGGTCGCCTGAAAACTATTTCTTTACTGAATGAATCTATGTCTCCAGTGTGGCATTATTTTTTCATATCTGTTCTCTTTGTCTTAATGCAGGAGTATAGAAACCGGATGGAAAACCAGATCTGCACAATTATCGGTGACCAGTACAGTGAGTTTTATTGATATATCTTATAATTCTGAAATACAGAGATCTGTTGCAGCCACAATGAAAGGACGGCTGATTTGAATCTGGCTGCTAAGGAAACTATTACCATTCAGATATTTCATTCAAAAAGCGCTGGATCGGCGCAGCAGTATTGGCCCCACCAACACGGATTAGATTTTGGTTGAACCCGGTCCGATACGCAAAGCTCATATTGGCAGACCCCACCAAACATTCCGCATCCGAATCTCGCCGCTGAAACAAAATAAAAGAGGATTTTTTTTTTTTTGGTTTGCATTTATGGATGATGAAATAGACGGTAGATATGAGAACATCAGTAATCCGAAGCGGTTTTGTTACATGCAGATGAGGGCGGTTGTAAAAGTACAACTTTGCAAAATTACTTTTCACCTTCATGTGCCAAACGAGCTTCCTCTGACATTTACCTTCATTATTCAAACAATTATTGCTACTGACAGTGAGTTATAAATTCCCTTCGCATTACATTGAACACTTATTCGTTTCTACACCTGATTGGATGTATTCGCGACTTTCTTAGAATAATGCACTATGGAGTTAATTATGTGATAAGATTTGAAATCAAGTATCCGTGAGGAGCAGTGAGGGAACTCCAAACTTGAGCCCAGGAAAGAGCAGACAAGTTCACCTTGGATGAAGTGATGAGATTCGGCTCATTATTTTTGGAGAGCAGAGTTCTCTGAAAATTTTGGGCCTCGTAACCAGTTAGGAGATAACGATGTGAAGATCGTGGCGGGGAGGGGGCGGGGAGTGGGGGGTCGGGGAGTTGGGGGCGGGGAAATGGATTTTAAATAGACAGTAGTGTATGTTTAAATTTGATGAAATTTGATTACTTCATGAGGTGTGGGTATCCCTGAAGAGGGCAAAATGTACTTCAGAAGGTGGTAATGTGTTCTGATTTGTGCGGTTATTTTCATCTGAAACGCTGTTATGAAATAAATTGGCCAGTTCTGATCTCGGACGAGTGAAGGCATATTGTTCAGCTTAGAGCAAACTTGCATGTGGTGCATTATCCAAGTACCTGCTACCTTTATACTTCTGGTTGATAGAGGCCGCCTGATTGGAAGCAGCTTTCAAGGCAGTTTGAGATGGTTGTTGCAGTGCATCTGACAGATGGTCAACACAAACTAATCACTAACTGATGAAAGTAGACCAGCACTTTTTCTGATTGTTGAATGTGTTGAATATAAGGATTGGGACCTTGTCCACTAAAGTTTGCATTTCCTCTTGTTTTCGATGCTTTGTTTGAGTGACTCGGGTGTCTTGGATTAGTCAAGATTGGAAGTAAAAAAAAAGATTGGAGATTTCATCAAAAAGTAAGCTGAGATTGGTACCCAGGCAACATTACCGAACCAGAGTCTATGAGAACATAGATGGTAAATTTGTATACTTTATATGTGGAGACTCGTGTTAGTCGTTGAGGGGTTGATGCTGATTGGAAATAGGACCGAGGACAAAAAAAGGCCAAAGAACATTGTTGAATTTAAAATTAAATCGCTCAAGTTTTAGCAGGAATAAAACGGTGGCATTTGCCAGATCTGAGAACCAAACTTAATACAGAACATAGAACACTACAGCACAAACAGGCCCTTCAGCCCACAAGTTGCGCCGTTCATACCCATACCTGCCAGGCGATTGAAATATCTGTAATTCCCAATCCCATTAAATCCCATGTACTCATCTAGAAGTATTTTATAAGACCCCAATGAGTTCGCCTCTACCAGCACCGACGGCAGCCGATTCCATTCACTCACCACCTTCTGAGTGAAAAACGTACCCCTAACATCACCTCTGTACTTGCTGTCCAGCACCTTAAATCTGTGTACCCTCGTAACGACCATTTCAGCCTTGGGAAATAGCCTCAAAGAATCCACCCTACCTATTCCTCTCAACATTTTATAAACCTCTATCAGGTCGCCTCTCAACCTTCGTCTCTTCAGGAAGAAGAAACCTAGCTCGCTCAACCTATCTTCATAAGGCATATCTGCCAATCCAGACAACATCCTTATAAATCTCCTCTGCACCTTCTAAATAGCTTCGACATCCTTCTGTAGTGAGGCGACCAAGTGGGGTCTTATAATGTTGGAGCATTACCTCCCGACTCCTAAATCCAGTCCCTCGATTAATGTTGGCCAGTACATCGGACGCCTTCTTCAACACATCCTCCACCTGCGAGACCGATTTAAGAGTCCAATGTTCCCGGACACCCAAGTCCTTCTGCTCCTCAACACTGCTAAGACTCCGACACTTGATATTGTACTCCTTCATCCCGTTGGTCCTGCCAAAATGGAGCATTACCCATTTATCCGCGTTGAAATCCATGTGCCACCTCTCCATCCGGTCTTGCATCCTATTTATCTCTCGCTGCAAATTCTGACAACCCTCCAGACTATCCGCAACACCACCAATCTTTGTATCGTAGGCGAACTTACTAATCCATCCCTCCACTTCCTCATTCAGATCATTTATGAAAATGACAAACAGCAAGGGTCCCAGAACAGATCTCTGGGGCACTCCACTGTGACCGACCTCCACGCAGAATAAGACATCCCTCCACAACCACTCTCTGCCTTCTGCAGGCAAGTCAGCTCTGAATCCACAACGTCAAAGCCCCCTGGATCCCATGCCCTCTCACCTTCTCAAGAATCTTGCATAGGGGGCCTTATCAAACGCCTTGCTGAAGTCCATGTAAACCACATCCACCCACTCTTCCTTCGTCAATGTGTTCAATCACATTTTCAAATAACTCAACTAGACTTGTGAGGCACGGCCTGCCCTTGACAAAACCATGTTGACTATTTCTGATCATACTGAACTTTCCTAAATGCTTATAAATCCTGTCTCCCAGAATCCTCTCCATCAACTTACCAACACTGAGGTCAGACTCACTGGTTTGTAATTTCCTGGACCATCCCTGTTCCCTTTCTTGAAATCTTTTCTACACTCTTTCTAGTTTAATCATATTTTTTATACAGGTCACACCTCCCTGTAAAAAGGTCCCTATAGTCCAGGAACCTGAATCCCTGCCCCCTGCTCCAATCCCTCAGTCAAACATTCATCCTCCACCGTATTCCATTCTTGGGCTCACTTCCTCCTGGCACAGACTGCAGCCCTGAGTTTACTATGTTTGCGTTCCTCCCTCTGAACTGTCTACTTAAGCCCCTATTTTCATTTTTCATGACACTTTCACTTTTCCTGCCTATATCAGGTATACCAATATGCACTTGGCTCCTCTCCCTCCCACTTCAAGATTTCTAGGACACGACCAGATCCTCACATCTATCGGAATTAAACTCAACCTACCATGTCGCAAACCACTGATTCTTGTTCAGTATACAATGGCTGATGGAACTCTATCCAAACACCAAGCAATGAGAATGACCAGCGCGCAGTGAGAATGCTAAGACCAACACGAATCTAAGGTACGAAGGAATTTATGACATCCAAGAAAGGCATGAGGAACGACAATGCATCTATCATTTGGCTTTGTACAGACTCGACCAATGGGAAGCTGCCAGCTGCGTGGTTTAAACCTGAACCTTTTCCTGGACTGGAGTTGTAGATCTCATGATGAAGACAACCTGCCTGTAACCCACAGGGTGTCATTTTCCTTCAGTATCCAATAAATGGTGGTGGTGACTGGAAATTGGTTTGTTACTGATTTGCTGCTTCAACTTTCCAACATGAGTTTTCCATACTCTTTGAAGCCTTCCTACAAAGAACACCACTTTATCCAGTGCCATCAACCACAACAAGTATTCCTGGTCTGCTCTCTCTGTTCATTCTCTATTTTTAGGAAGATTTCCTTCTGTTCATAATTCGGTCTTTGTGAAATTAAGATCAACATTTGCCTTCCAAAGAACACATTACATTATAGCACAGCGAGAGGCACTTTGGCCCTTCAAATTTTCACCGACCATGTTGCCCGACTGAACTTAAACCCCCTACGATTCCGGGGACCCTATCCCTTTATACCCATCCTATTCATGTATTTGATCAGAAGCCCCTTAAAGCTCACTAGTGTATCTGTTTCCATTACCTCTCCTAACAGTGAGTCCCAGACACCCACACGGTCTGTGCTAAAATTTGCCTCACGTTTCTCCTTGAAACCTTGCTCCTCGCTCTTTTAACCTATTCGCCCTCGTATTTGATCCTTCAACTTGGGGAGAAAAAGCTTCTTTATCCAACCCCTTCAGGAACTTACAGTCTTCTATCACGTCGCCCCTCAACCTCCTACGTTCCACTGATAACAAATAAGTTTCCCCAAGTTTCCTCGTAGCTAACTCCACTGTGTGCAAGGCAACATTCTGGTAAATCTTTTCTGTGCCTTCTTCAAAGCCTCTATATCCTTCTGGTCGTGCAGCAACTAGAATTGAACACTATATTGCAAGTGCAGCCTAACTAACTTTCTATAAAGCTGCAACATGATGTGCCAATTTTTAAACTTAATACTCCATTCAATGAAAACAAGCATACCGTCTGTCTTTTCGACTATCTTATTCACCTGCGTTGCCACTTTTAGCGACCTGTGTATCTGTATACCCAGAGACCTCTGCCTATCGGTACTCTTAAAGGTTCTGACATTTACTGTGCATTTCTTATCTTTTTTTTAGACCTTCCAAAATGTATTATCTCACATCTGTCCGGATTAAACATCATCTGTCATCTTTCCGCCCAAGCTTCCAACAGATCTCTATCCTGTGGTCTACTCTGATGGTTGCCATTGATATCCGCAAATCCACCAATCTTTTTTCATCTACAAACTTACTGATCAAACCAGTTACATTTTCCTCCAAGGTATTAATATATGTATGAACAGCAAAAATCCCAATTCTGATCCCTGGGGAATGCCACTTGTCACAGCCCTCCCTTCCACTGCTAACCTCTATCTACTAAGGCCAGGTCAGTTTGTACCCATCTTGCCAGCTCGTCTTTGATCCCATGCAACTTCACATCCTATACTTGTCTGCCATGAGGGACCTTGCGAAAGGCCTTACAGAAGTCCATGTAGACAACATCAACTGCCCTACCCTGATCAATAAACTTTGTCACTTCCTCGAAAAAAACTCAAGTTCGTGAGACGTTAACTCTCTTTAAAAAAATGTCGCCTCTAGCTAATACATGCACTTATTTCCAAATGAGACTAAATCCTATCTTGAAGAATCCTCTCCCATAATTTCCTGAACATTGATGTAAGGCTCACCTGCCTGAAATTACTTCGATTGCTCTTGCTATCCTTCTTAAACAAAGGAAAACTGTGCTGTTCTCCAAACTTGTCGGACCTCCTCTATGGTGTGGAGATGCTGGCAGTGGACTGGGGTAAACACAATAAAAAGTCTCACAACATCATGTTCAAGCCCAACAGGTTAATGTGATAGCAAAGGCTGCTAATTTTGGAGTGCTACGCCTTCATTAGATGATTGGAACTTCTGTTCACAAACAGTACATATAAAGACAGAAACACAAATTACAAAATAATGTCTGGAATGCGAGTGTTTACAGGTAATCAAATCTTAAAGGTGCAGGCAATGTGAGTGGTGAGAGGGTTAAACACAGGCTAAAGAGATGTGAATTGTCTCCAGCCAGGATAGTTAGTGAGATATTGCAAGCTCAGACAAGTCATGGAGGTTACAGATAGTGTGACATGAACCCAAGAACCGGGTTGTGTTCGTTCTCATGTGTGCAGAAATTGGCTTTCAGTCTCTCCTCAGCGACTCTGTTCCGTCGTGTGTCACGAAGGCCACCTTGCAGAAGGCTTACCTGAATGTTTGTGACCGCTGAAGTGTCCCCTAACAAGAAGAGCACGCTCTTGCCGAGTCATTTTCGAGCCGTGTTCATTCATCCATTGTCGTAGTGTCTGCATAGTCTCCCCAATGTAACATGCCTTACGACCACAGTAGAAAACAGTATCACTGCAGGGAAATCCATTTTCAATTTCTCGGCGTGCATGCATCAGCCAAATGAAATGAAATTGAAGTTCTTAGCCAAGGGCTCAGTTTCTGCCACACTACCAAAATAGAAACCTTCATTCTCGGAACAGATACAAAGGAATTCATCAGGCGAATGTATGTGCGGAAGTTCTTCCTTAGCCAGGCCCACAATCCTAAGACTTCCAGCGATAAAGGAACAGATCCAAGTTATTTTTGGAAAATTTTGGGGCTTCAGTCTCTACCACCATCTCTCCTTGCAAATTTCAGTTACCCAAAATCCTTCGTAAAAAAAAGTATTCATCCATCGTCTGCATCCTCTGACATGTTTCCATAAATCAACGTCAACAGGATTTAAAATTCTCTGCCAAAGAAAATAATTTAATACTGACCACGCTATCTCTTCCCCTCTGAATTTTGCACGCCTCTATCATGTCACCCTCAAACGCCCTTTTTTTCAAGAAAAAAAATGATCTCAACATTTCCAATCTCTCACTGAGGACACACTTCCCTAGCTCTGGAACATTTCTGTAAAACTCATCTGCACTCTCTGCAGAAGATTTACGTCCTTCCTGTAACATGGTGACCATAACTGAACAACGGATTCCAGCTATACCCTGACCAGTGTTTGATATAATTCCATCATGGCATCTTTATTTTATTTTATATCTACATTTTAAAGTAGGCGAGTGGGTCACACATGTTCTCTACAACATTGTCGATCGGAATTGTTGCGTTTAGACATTAGTGCATTTGTATACCAAGTTCTATCACCACATCTCCACTTGTTAGCTTATTTCCACTTATCTTGAATTCCCTGTGCATATTTCACCAGTAAGAATTTAGCAACACCAATTATTAATCCAACCGATTTATTTGATAGTAAAATAGCGAGCTTTCAACACTCCCGTGTCTTCATCAGGCAAGTGCAGTGTTCTGGTCTGCAATAGCACACATCAGCACAGACAGTCAGAGATTGCTGATTAGAATGCGAATCCTTACATCTAACCTGCTATTCAAGTGTTAAAGTGGCTAACAATGTGTGTGAAGGGGATCCTGAGCATTGTTAGAGAGTTGTGTATTTTCTCCAGACAGCACAGTAAGTGAGGTTTTTTGCTAACCCAGGCAAGTTACGGGGGTTACAGATAGTGTGTCATGAAGCCAAGATCCCTGTTAAGACCGTCCTCATGTGTGCGGAGCTTGGCTATCAGTCTCTGTTCAGCGACTCTGCGCTGTCGTGTATCACGAAAGCCCCCTTGAAGAACATTTACCTGCAGGTCGGAGGCCGAATGCCATGACTGCTGAAGTGTTCGCCCACAGGAAGGGAACTGTTTTGCCTGGTGATTGTTGAGCGATGCTCATTCATCTGCTGTCGTAGTGTTTGCATGGTCTCCCCAATATACCATGCTTCGGGACATCCTTTCTTGCAACGTATTAGGTAGACAACGTTGGCCGAGTTGCAAGAGTATGTACCGTGCATCTGGTGAATGGTATCCTCACGTTTGATGATGTCGTCCATGTCTATGATCCGGCATGTCTTGCAGAGGTTGCTGGGGCAGGGTTGTGTGGTATTGTGGTCACTGTTCTCCTGAAGGTTGGGTAGTTTGCTGCGAACAATGATCTGTTTGAGGTTGTGCGGTTGTCTGAAAGCAAGAAGTGGGGGGTGGGGATGGCCCTAGCGAGATGTTCATCGTCATCAATGATATGTTGAAGACTCCGGAGAAGATGTCGTAGCTTCTCCGCTCCGGGGAAGTACTGGACAACAAAGGGTTCTGAGGAGATCAGTGCGGTTTATCGTTGTGGCACGTTGGAACTGTCGATCGATGAGTCGAGCGCCATATCCTGTTCTCACGAGTGCATCCTTCAGTGTCTGGAGGTGTCTGTCACGATCCTCCTCATCTGAGCAAATTCTGTGTATACGGAGGGCTTGTCCATAGGGAATGGACCACCACATTTTACCACACAACGTGGATGACTTCACAGTTCTCTGTAGTAAAACCAGTCAGTCACTATATTGTCCATTCTACCAACGCTCCTTTTTTTTTGGATATTACAGTTGCCTCCCACCCGCCCACACTATCCTGCACTCGGTCAATCTTTGTCACAACAGCAAATTCCCCAATCGTAAATAGCAAGCAAAATGCAAAGAAAATAATTTGAGATGCAAGAATAGGGAATATCTACCGAAAGGAAAAAAAAAATGAGCTGGGGAAAATTAAGTAAATCGGATCAGGGACAATTAATAAGAATAGCAACTGGGAAAGTTAGATTTTGAGGAGGGAGCATGTGGGGACTGGAAAAGCAACGTCCAGTTTTCAAATGCAAAACTGGTGTTCATACGCGAGGTTTTGATGTGACCATTGTATTAACACAACAAGCATTCATTTCGATTCCAAAATGTTTATTTTTTTTTCTTCTAAATTCCCCATTGAGATCTGAAGTGGGAGAATAGCTGGCGTCAGCAAATTGCTTGTTTACCAAACTGTAAATAATATTGATCTCTTAATATCATGAGGGATGCATATAATTAACACCTCTAATCATCTTTTTTGGTATAAATAAACCAACTTTCCTCTTTACTTTCTCGGAATGTAGTACGATAGATCTTCTCCGACTGCAGAGCTATCGCTTAACACAGAAAATGATTCAAATAGCAGCTGCATACTATACGATGCTCGCAGCAGTTGAAGGACCTGGTAAGTTAGTTTGATACCTAGAGATTCTGAACTTATTTCTGTTTTATTTTTGGTACTGTATTACCTTGGCTCTAATTCTCAATGAAACATGGTGTTGTGCTGTAATTTAGTTCAGTCGAATATCAGCGCAACTATCTTGTCAATAACTTAATCCAATCCTGCAGATTGTTGTTGATTTATAATTTTCGTGTTCCGTCTGCTCACATTTCACTCTTTGCATTGTTTGCATAGTTTCCAGTTGTTTCTGTGTTTCTGAAGATTCTCAGAACCATTCATTCTACTCACTTGACACTTTAATATCTATCCCACCTCCCAGGTTCATTTAAGTGACATATTATCTTTAAAATGTGTGGTTTCCGTTGAGTGCTTTTCACCTCAATTACTTATTATCTGTCCCGAGCCTTTTATCATGTTTGTTATACTATTTGTATCATCATTGCTTTGTTTTGTGACGTTCGTTTGATTACTGGTACTTTTTGCTTCCTCAACCCATTAAAGTTAGCCACTCTCCACTCTCCTGCTCGCCTCTCTGCTACATTATAATTTTCTAATGTGGAGGTGCTAAATTTCACCATCTAAAGGCTCAAACACATCTTACAATTTCAAACTGCGATACAACAATGACTATTAAGGAAATGAAAATAGAACGCTGGGAATGGGGTTTGCAGTGGTTTTATTTTTCAAGCGTACGTTGATCCAGAAAATCCTTTAGATTTCGATTGACTAGTGTTGTACTATTATTTCAATATTATCACCACCTTGTTATGCTATTTTCCACGGTATTTCTCACAGTGAACATCGTGACAATCACAATCCTGTCTTTCACTAACTATGGTCTGTCGAAATATATCAGCTATTACCTGATTGCGATGGCGACAGCAGATCTCACGGTCATTGCCTGTAATGTAATCTTATATCGCATTGCTAAAAATTATTGGTATGACACATTCCTGCTCTACATACCCGTGTGCAGATTCATTCTCTACTTTTCTCCGGCTGCCGTCGACATTTCAGTCTGGTTGACGGAACCGTTTGCCTTTGATCGTCTTGTGGCCATTTGCTGTCAGAAACTGAGAACAAAATACTGCACAGAGAAAACTGCTTTTGTGGTTATCAGAATTGCGAGCTCACTGTTCTGTTTAAGGAACATTCCCTGACTCTTTCTGTATTCCTCGTTTTACAACAATACATGTATGAGCATCTGGAGCGCTGCGATCTGATCAGGGATACGCAGCATGGCTTCGTTAAGGGGAGGTCGTGCCTTACGAACCCAGTGGAATTTTTTGAAGAGGTGACAAAAACGGTTGATGAAGGACAAGCCGTTGATGTCGTCTACATGGATTTCAGTAAGGCGTTTGACAAGGTTCCTCATGGTAGTCTGATAGAAAAGTTGAAGGCGCATGGGATACAGGGCCAGGTATGTAGATGGGTTGAGAACTGGCTTGGGAGGAGGAGACAGCGGGTAGTAGTGGAAGGCTCTTTTTTTCAACTGGAGGTGTGTCACTAGTGGTGTGCCACAGGGCTCAGTACTAGGACCTCTTCTATTTGGGGTTTATACAAATGACTTGGAAGAGGGGGTAGGTGGTGTGATCAGCAAAATTGCTGATGACACTAAGATGCTTTAATTGGCGGGAACTGAAGAGCAGTATCAGGCAATACAACAGGACATAGATAGGCTGGTAGAATGGGCAGATAGATGGCAAATGGAATTTAATCCGGATAAATGTGAGGTGATGCATTTTGGCCAGAATAATGAAGAGAGGAGTTACAGGGTAAAAGGTAAAACTATCCGGAGTATAGAGACGCAGAGAGACCTGGGGGTGCAGGTTCACAAGTCTCTGAAGGTGTCAGTACAGGTGGAGAATGTGATAAAGAAAGCGTATGGTATGTTAGCCTTCATAGGAAGGGGTATAGAATACAAGAGTAGGAGTCTGATGTTGCAAGTGTATAGAACGTTGGTTAGGCCTCACTTGGAGTACTGCGTCCAGTTCTGGTCGCCATACTACCGGAAGGATGTGGAGGCCCTGGAGAGAGTGCAGAGGAGATTTACCAGGATGCTGCCTGGTATGGAAGGGCTGTCCTATGAGGAAAGATTGAACACACTGGGGCTGTTTTCCCTTGAAAGACGTCGGCTGAGAGGGGATCTATTAGAGGTATATAAGATTATGAGGGGTATAGATAGAGTAAATGGTGGTAAGCTTTTTCCACCATTAGAAATGGATAGAACGAGGGGTCACGGCCTTAGGGTGAGGGGGGCTATGTATAAGACGAATATTAGAGGGCAGTTTTTCACACAAAGGGTAGTGGGGGTGTGGAATGCACTACCGAGTAAGGTGGTGGGAGCAGGCATGCTAGGGTTGTTTAAGGGTCTCTTGGACAGCCACATGAGCGGTCTGCAGATAGAGGGATATAGCAGGACTGACTAATTATCTTATTTGTTTCCACAGGTTATTTGGTTCATGCATTCGGCAGGTCGTGCGAGGGCTGTTCTTGGATGTAGCTTCAGGAGTGGCCTAGTGCTTCATGCCGTTAGTGTATGCTTAAATTGGACCATCTGATGGGCAACATGACAGCTCAGAGACTATCACTGTTGCTGTGCAGACACATGGATTTGGGCCTGTGTCTGTGGGAGTTTGCGCGTTCTCCCCGTGGTTGCGTGGGTTTTCTCTGGGTGCTCCGGTTTCCTCCCACATCCCAAAAATGTGCTGTTAGGCTGATTGGGCAACAATTTTTCCCT
The DNA here is from genome assembly GCA_024679065.1 of Sphyrna mokarran. Classification (NCBI taxonomy): domain Eukaryota; kingdom Metazoa; phylum Chordata; class Chondrichthyes; order Carcharhiniformes; family Carcharhinidae; genus Sphyrna; species Sphyrna mokarran. The sequence goes on along the minus strand of JAGIQG010000038.1, from coordinate 15,759,635 downwards.
ATATTGGTCCCTAATTGTCATTAAGACGTTAGGATGGTGGCGCGGGCTCGTTGGGCCAAAGGGCCTGTTTCCCGTGCTGTGTTGTTCTTTGTTCTTTGTTCTTTGTAATAGAGAGTGGAATTGCATCCTCGTACCATTGTTTTATTTTTTTACCCACTTGGGAAGCGTTTTCTTGGATTGAACAGCTGGTAACCCCAGTAATTCCATTCCTACTGATTTTATCATTTAACACTGTCACCGTCAAATGCATTTTAAAAGCCAATCGCAGCAGAATGAGCCCCCCGCAGCACAGCAATGGTGGTCATGTGAAGGACCCTGAGCTGATGAACCACCGAAGGTCCATTGTGTTACTGGTTGCAATATCCATTAGTTTTATCTTGCTCTGGATGACAACAGTTATATATTTCTTATATTACAGAATTATAGATGCCTTCAAGCGTAGGTTCCAATTGAATACATAACCTCACTTTTCAAGAGGCTGGAATAACGCTGCAGCTTCTGAGCTGCTGCACCAACTAAAGTTTGACAACACCAAATTAAATCCAACCGATTTATTTGATAGTAAATCCACGAGCTTTCGGCCTTTGTGGCCTTATCAGGTGAATGAGGTGTTCTGGTCTCCAAAAGCAAACTTGTTAGCACAGACAGTTTACAGATTGCTGAACCGCACTGACCTCCTCAGAAAATGAACAAGGGACACTGTGGACAGAGTACCCTTTGTTGTCCAGTACTTCCCCGGAGCGGAGAAGCTACAACATCTTCTCCGGAGTCTTCAACATATCATTGATGACGATGAACATCTCGCTAGGGCCATCCCCACCCCCCCACTTCTTGCTTTCAGACAACCGCACAACCTCAAACAGATCATTGTTCGCAGCAAACTACCCAACCTTCAGGAGAACAGTTACCACAATACCACACAACCCTGCCACAGCAACCTCTGCAAGACATGCCAGATCATTGACATGGACGACATCGTCAAACGTGAGAATACCATTCACCAGGTACACGGTACATACTCTTGCAACTCGGCCAACGTTGTCTACCTAATACGTTGCAAGAAAGGATGTCCCGAAGCATGGTACATTGGGGAGACCATGCAGACACTACGACAGCGGATGAATGAACATCGCTCAACAATCACCAGGCAAAACAGTTCCCTTCCTGTGGGCGAACACTTCAGCAGTCACGGGCATTCGGCCTCCGACCTTCGGGTAAATGTTCTTCAAGGGGGCCTTCACGACACACGACAGCGCAGAGTCGTTGAGCAGAGACTGATAGCCAAGTTCCACACACATGAGGACGGTCTTAACAGGGATCTTGACTTCATGTCACACGATCTGTAACCCCCATGACTTGCCTGGGTTAGCAAAAAACCTCACTTACTGTGCTGTCTGGAGAGAATACACATCTCTCTAACCTCTGCTGTTAGCCACTTTAAGACTTGAATAGCAGGTTAGGTGTAAGGATTTGCATTCTAATTAACAATCTGTAAACTGTCTGTGCTGATATGTGTGCTTTTGGAGACCAGAACACCTCATTCGCCTGACGAAGGCCACAAAGGCCGAAAGCTCATGGATTTACTATCAAATAAAACGGTTGGATTTAAAATGGTGTTGTCAAACTTTACTGAGTTTACCCCAGTCCAGCGCCGGCATCTCTACATCATCACTGTTGCACCAACACAGTCATTTACACAATAATGCAGAGAATGTTCAGAAACATACTCCTTTTACTCTGGCTGGGAAAATTGTGCAATGTCTAAAGGAACATCAATGAAGATAGTTCTCCTTTTTCCAAATGTGGAAAATCGGATCAAATTCATCACAGAATTACAAAAAAACAGCAGAATATCTAAATATATTTAAAATAAGTATGAATTAATTAAGTTGTTAAGAGCTGGCTTTACTATGATAAACTCTTAAATAGATAGGAAAAAACATTTTAGCAATTTATACGAGTAACGTTTCAAACCAGCTCCAAAATAATACCAGAAATGTAAGTGTCCACGTGGACTTTCAGTTAGAGATTGTATGCTCATTTCCACCAGACAGTTTAATCATTTAACCCAATTCATATCAGCTTCGTCTTTTATCCTCTTTAGTTATTCAGGAGGTTTCCTTAACATATATTTGAAGCCTGTGATAATTTAATATCGCCACTCCACTTCAAACCTGAATTTATCATCCTGAGAATATAATACCAGTTCTGTCAGTGTTGTGCAATCATTAGTTAAGATTTGATACAGTTCTATCTTCAAACAGGAGTTTAAACAATGTAAAATAATGAATTTTGGAAGAGCAGGTTGAATTGTCATGCTGCACTCCATGTTTGTTACTTTTAAATGTGGGCAGTACTGCCACAAGGCGGAAAAGTTCAGCAGGTGGGATTGTAATATTGAATCTGCTTGATTGGAAAGAGGGCATCCAATGCTGATAAGACTGAAGGATATAAGTGTCAGGAAGATGGAAATGGGGAAGGATTCTGAACTCCCGCATGACATGTTTTTGATAATCCTGTTGGCAATAAGGACAGAATCAAACGAAAGACAAGGAGATGTTGACGTAGAAAGGTGAAAGTATCAAAGCGAATTTGCTGAAGAGATGCATAATTTGAAGGTGGTAATGATAAGAATCGGGTTGTTTAATGAGATTGGACAGAGGTGGAACTGGGATGGATGTTGGTTGCTGAGTTGAGGAATGAAAGTTGGTATGTGGTTGTGGCCATGAAGTTTGTGACAGAGGTGGTGAAGCAGAATAATGACAGCATTGAATTGGCACCAATATGAAGGAAAATCTATGGGCTTCAGTGATTTTACTATGAATGAAGGGGATCAAAAAGAATGACTTGTTGAGGCGTTTCAGGAATGGATGTGGACAGGAGAGTGAAAATAAAAGTGGGTAAATGTTCGCTGCTATTGAGAATAAGGACATATTTGACCGAGCTTGAGTGCATTGGACGGCTGCTCACATTGTATCTTAATGGATTATTTAAAGTTATGAAGCACAAGTAGGAGGTTGGTAATCAAGGGTTTCTTTGAATTGCAGTGTGCGGGCAGGAAGGAAGGAAGCGGTGTAATTTATGTTACTACGCAACACACTGAATTTAGTCATCTTGTCACAGTAACCAGACGTGCTTCATGCAAACATCTGATGCCAACATAGGAAACCTGCCCCATTGGAAGTCTCTGAGCAGTGACATCATGCTGTCAATTGTTTCTCTGCTTCACACGCATTCATTCCTAAATAGGCACCCGACACAACACATTCAATTATCATCCTGAAAAATTCACAATTAAAGATTCTTGAACAAAAATACTATTGAACACTATTAGAAAAGTGTTGAGGAAATCTGCGAAATTCACAAGAAGAATAATCTCGCCAAATAACGTTGAAATTTATATTCAGATGTTACCAACTTCTCAATGTTTTGCTGATCAACAACAAAATAAAAAATAAAACATACCTATACGACTTGCTCTGTTCCTACGCATTTTTCAATATTTAACATTTCTTCGCTTGTTCGCTCGGTAAATTCAATGCAATATTTAAAACAATACATTTATGTTGCTACATTTGTGACGATTCTCCCCGACATTTCCAAATGCCTCCGTTGGAAAGTGGTTACCTAAATGTTTGATGAAATATATTCATCACCAAATTAAACAGTGAAAGGATTTTGCAGGTTTACTGAACAAACAATTTACAGGTCAAATATACATGTGCACCGATAACAGACGCCTTGCCTCTGGAATTTACAGTACAATGTTTTTCAGAAATTTGAACCAGGTCATCCCGGACTGTTTTTGTTTCCTGTCTATCTGGGTTTTTTTTTCACGTGACTGACTGCACTACAATCCTGCAACATCTCCTATTACTGTTCATCTTTATCCTTCGTTGTCCGAAAGTCTTCACGAAAGATGTTGAAGCCGGAAACTACTTTCTTCTGTTCAGAGAGACCCAGCATCAGCTTTCTAAAACTTCCTTTTCATTCCACACATAATTTTCTGGACAGGAATGGGACAAATAAACATCATCCTCTTTCTTTCACAAGCCCTAGGCTCGTTTCCTAATATGAAGTTTCACAACACCAAGTTAAACACCACCAGCTTATTTGATAGTAATCCCACAAGTTTTTCGAAAATGATATTCTTTCGTCAGGTGTGTGGAAGGTTTTGATCAGAGAAGGGCATATAAAATCACACACGTTTTGCAGATTACTGATTAGAATGCGAGTCTTTACAACTGACCTGCTATCCAAGTCTTAAAGATGCAGACAATCTGGTTGGGGACAGCATTAGCATATGTTAAAGAGATGTGTGTTGAATCCAGACAGGACAGTAAGTGAGATTCTGCAAAGTCCAGGCAAGTCATGGAGGTTACAGATAGTGTGAGACATGTACCCAAAATCCCAGTTGAGGCCGTCCTCATGTGTGCGTTACTTGGCTATCACACTCTGCTGAGCGACAGGCTGAAGGGCAACAAGTTTACTTGGGAGCAGAAACCACAAACTTGCAGAGTGCTGTTTCTTCATCAGGTGAGTGGGATTTCTGTTCGCAAACAAGGCATATAAAGACACAAACGCAATTTATAAAATGATGTTTGGAGTGGTAATCAAGTCTTGAAGGTAGAGAAATTGTATGTGGAAAAATGGTTAAGCACAGTTTGATTTGTAATTTCCATAAATGACCTGGGAAAAGAATTGGAGGAATGGGTTCGTAAGTTTGCCCTCGACACGAAGATTAGTAGCGTTGGGGATAGTCTGCAGGGATGTCAGAAGTTGCAGCGAGACAGGTAGGATGCAAGACTGGGCAGTAAAGTGTCAAATGGATTTCTGAACGCATAAATGTGTAGTTGTTCATTTTGGCAGGTCCAGTGAGATGAAGGAGTATAATAACAAGGGGAGGACTCTTAGCAGTGTGGAGAATCAGAAGGACCTTGGGGTCTGGATCCATAGGACGCTTATATCGGGCTCGCAGGTGGAGGATATGACAAAAGGATGTATGATGTACTAGCCTTCATTCATGGAGGGATTGAGTTGAGGAGTCGGGAGATAATGCTGCAGCTTTATAAGACCTTTGTCAGAATCCACTTGGAGTACTATTCTGGTCGTGTCACTTCAGGAAGGATGTGGAAGCTATTGCGAGGGTGCCGAGGGGATTAACAAGGATGTTGCCTGGATTGGGGGCGTGCCTTATGAGGATACATTGGGGGATCTGTGTCTTTTCTCCCTGGAGAGACGGAGGATACGAGGTGACATGCTAAATGTTTATAAGATATTGAGCGGTATAGATGGGGTGGATTCTAAGACACTATTTTCCAGGGCTGAAATGGTCGCTACGGAAGGGCACAGGGTTTAAGGTGCTGGGGAGTAGGTACAGAGGACATGTCAGGGGTACGTTTTTCAGTCAGAGAGTGGTGGGTGAGTGGAATTGGCTGCCGTCGGTGGGGGTGGAGGTGAAATCGTTGTGGTATTTTAAGAGACTTCTAGATGAGTAGATAGGACTTATTGGGATTGAGGATTAAAGATATGCCTGGTAGTTTGGGATATGATGAGGGCAACTTGTGGGCCAAAAAGCCTCTTTGTGTTGTTGTGTTCTATGTTCTATGTTCACATGTTATAGAGATGAGAATTGGCTCTAGCCAGGACAGTTTGTTAGATTTTGAGGGGACATTCTAGTGGATTGGGGAATAGCCAATGCTGTTCATTTGTTTAAGAAAGATAGCAATGATAATCCAGGTAATGATAGGTCGACTAACCTTACATTAGTGACTGGGAAATTTTTGGAGAGAATTCTTTGAGAAAGGATGTATGCCCATTTGGATATGGTTGGGCCTATTAACGAGAGGCAACATTTTTATATAAGCACGAGGTCATGTCTCACTAACTTGGTCGAGTCTTTCAAGGAAATGATGAAGATGATTCATTAGATTAGGGCAGTCGATGTAGGCTACATTAACTTCAGTAAGTCTTTTGACAAGATCCCTCATGGCAGGTTGGTGCAGAAGGTGAGGTCGCACAGGAACAGGGGTGAGCTGGCAAGATAGACACATAACTGGGTCGGGCACAGAATATGGAATATAACTCTGAACGTTTTTTTTTCAGAATGGATGGCTGTGACAAGTGGTGTATCTCAGTGATCACTGCTAGGACTTTTGCTATTTGCAATAAATATGACTGACTTGGACGAAGATGAAACTGGTTTGATTAGTCACTTTATGGATGGCATGAAGACTGGTGGATTTGTGGATCATGATAAGGACTATCAGAGGACACAGAACGACATAGAAGAGTTGGAAATTTGGGTGAAGTTTGATAGAGACAAATGATGGGTAATGAATTTTGGAAGAAGAGCAAATATACAGAAAATGGCAGATTCCGTAAGATTGTAAATAGGCAGAGGAATCTGGGTGTATACAGGTCACTGCAAGTGTCAACACAGGTGAAGAAGTTAGTCAAGAAGCATATGACATTCTTGCCTTCAGCAGCCGGGGATTTGAGTTTAAACATTAGCAGAACAGTTGCAGTTTTATAGAACATGAGTTCGGCACACTTGGAATAGAGCATCAATTTCTAGACACCACACTACAAGAAGAATATGGATGCTTTGGAGACGGTACAGAGAAATAAAATTTTAGTATATTGTCTGGTATAGAAGGGATTAGCTATAAGAAGTGGCTGGAGGAATTTGTTCTCACTGGATTGACGGAGGTTGAAGGGGACCTGACGGAAGTCTAAAAAATTATGAGGGTGATCCCGAAAGAATAGGAAGTCTTAGTTCAGCTGGGCAGTATTGTTTGTGTAGGCTTGGAGGGCCGAATGACCTGTTCCTGTGTTGCAATTTTCTTTGATCTTTCAGCGAAGGGTGTGACAAGTGAATGTTATTACATTGAAGTCAATAATTTTCCATGCGGAAATACACGGAATATGAGGAACAGTATAGCATCGCACCCCACGTCTGTCATTGATGAAGAGACGGAAATTGCATCAGTATTCCATCAGAACTGTATGGGAACTTCAATGGATTCGCCATGGGCGGGACTGGAAAATGCCTCATTGTATCTCACCTTCTGTGAATAAATCTTCAGCAATAAATATGTGCCACTCAGCATTTGTTTTGATCAGTTTCTTAAACATGAAAACAAATTCATTAAAATATGACAGGTATTTCGATCTGAAAATGCCATACAAACATGTTTCATAGAATAATGCAGGGCAGAAGAGGTTCTTTGCCCCTTCGAGTCCAGATCACGAGAGGGATAACTAGCCCTACTTACTTTAAATTCCATTTACCAATATCAAGCCCACACCAATGAATGAAATTATGCACCAAAGAATCATCCAGTTTCTTCATGATGGATGGGAGTCGACCACATTCAGCAGTCTCCCTGGAGACCATCATTTCCCTCCGAGGTTTTGCTCACATTCCTCAAAAGTCCTGCTCTTTGATAGAAGCATTCTTCCATTAATAGAAACAATTGTTTCTTGTCCACTCTATGCATGATCTTCCTAATCCTGCACATCTTAATTAGGTCGCTCTTCAATCTTCTTCATTCCAATAGAAACAATCCACACCTGTCTAACCTCTCTTCATAACCTAAATTTTCAACCCAGTCAGCAGCCTCATGATTGCCCTCTGCACCTCCACAAGACAATCGCATTCATCTTATCATCTGGTGACCAGTACTGCACACAGTCCTTTAGCTGCGACCTCGTTTAAAAAGTTTTAAAACTGCAACATTACTTTCCTGCTATTGTAATCGGTGCTGTGATTGATGAAAGGGAGCCTCTCGTCTGCATTTTCACCTTCCTGCAGTGATGTTTGGACAAAGATGTCCAGGTTTCTTTGCTCCAAAGAACTTCCTCCTGTCATGTTATGCATCGAATACTTCTCTGTCATATTAATCCATCTGAAGTGCATCATCTTGCACTCTGAAGATTTACATTCCATCGACCACTTATCTGTCCGTTTGATCAGCGGACCTTGAGGCAATAAAATTAGTTCAACATCGACGGTGAATATATTGGCCTAAAACCCAGAAATATGCCATAATTTTCAAGTTGTAAAAAAGCTGTTCGGAAACCGAAATTTCGTTTTTGTTCGTTCATGGGATACAAAGAACAAAGAACAAAAAAAACAAACAAAAAACAAAAACAGCACGGGAAACAGGCCCTTCGGCCCAAAGAGCCCACGCTGCCACCCCGATGTTCCCACCTCTACCCGCGATCCCTGTCTATGTTTATAGATCTATGGATTAAAAACCAAATTTGAGCCAATTTAGGGAGAATTTGTTTTGCCAATTAGCCTAAGAGCACATCTTTGGGATGTGGGAGGAAACCGGACCACCCGGAGAAAACCCACGCATGCACCCACAGACACAGGCCCAAATCCATGTATCTGCACAGCACAGCGATAGTCACTGAGCTGTCGTGTTGCCCATCAAATGGTCCAGGTCAAGCCTACACTAACGTCGTGAAGCACTAGGGTACTCTCGAAAAAAACATCCAAGAGCAGCCCTCTCACGACCCATTGCGTGTATGCCCCTCGTTAGACAACAAGGTGGACCAAAGCACCTGTAGGATAAAAATGAGTACATCAATATCATCTATTTACACACTTCCCAGGGACTCCCAAGGTTCATGATTCCAATTTTAAATCAGTTTTCTATACCCCTCCATTCCCATTCTGTTCATGTGCGCATCTAAGTATTTCTTTAATAACTCCAGAGAGCCTGCCTCCACCACTTTACTTGACAGCGCATTCCAAACCCCCACCACCCTCTGTGTGAAAAAAACTCCCTCTAGCATCCAAATTATACCTTACCCCCTCACCCTAAGCCCGTGACCCCTCGTGCTATTCAAGTCCATCTAGGAAAAAGCTTAACCCTGTTTACTCCATCTATCCCCTTCATAATCATGTGCACCTCTATCAGATCTTCTCTAAGTCTACATTTTCTAAGGAAAACAGTCCCAATTTGCCTAATCCCTCCTCTTAACTCAGACCTTCCATACCAGGCAGCATCCTGGTAAACCTCCTCTGCACTCTCTCCAGATTCTCCACGTCCTTCCGGTAGTAAGGCGACCAGAACTGGATGCAGTATTCTTATCTCATTGCAACAACAATCACTTACATTCAGCAAGCAGCCAAACCACACAAATACACCGAAATACAAAAATGCTCAAATTATTAGCTCAAACTTCGATTTCCCTAATCATTTTTCCATCTTGCCAATTCATTTGTAATATTTCCCTAGTATGTTGAGACACTAGAACATAGAACATAGAACATAGAACAATACAGCACAGAACAGGCCCTTCGGCCTTCGATGTTGTGCCGACCAAAATAAAAAGCAATGCCCCTCCAAACTAAACCATTCCCTTCTCTTCCATATACTTATCAACTATCCTCTTAAACGCCACCAAACTTGGCGCATCTACAACAGCTGCAGGCAGGGCATTCCACTCCCTAATCACTCTTTGAGTAAAGAACCTACCTCTGATATCCGTCCTATAACTCATACCCCTTAATTTAAAGCTGTGTCCCCTCGTGCTAGCTTTCTCCATCCTAGTTTCTTTTTCTCAAAATTGTGTAACACAACCTGTGACCTTCCGCCTTTAAAAAAAAACAAAGAACCACTTGGGTTTGATTATATGCAGTGCTAAGATCCTTTAAATCATGCATTTCCTCCCAATCAGCAACACCTCCTGGTAATTCCATGCCTTCCATGCATCTAATAGTCACGGAATTTATCAACCAGAGGTAAATTCCAAACTTACTTTTAGGTCAGTTGACTCCAGAAAAAGAAGCGGGGCTGGGGGCAGTCAATGCCACAACCCAATCTATAAACACTGTCTCCCTCAGACCCAACTGCCCCAAAGACAGACAACATCCTTATCTGCGTTGACAACAAAGATTTTAATTAATTAATCTCAAAGAACAAAGAACAATGAACAAAACAGCCCGGAAAACAGGCTCTTCGGCCCAACGAGCCAGCGCCACCATCCCGATGTTCCCATTTCTACCCACGATCCCTGTCATCCCTGTCTATGTTTATAGTTCTATGCGTTAGAACGAAATTTGAGACAGTTTAGGGAGAATTTGTTCTGCCAATCAGCCTAAGAGCACATCTTTGGGATGTGGGAGGAAACCAGAGCATCCAGAGGAAACCCACGCAAGCACGGGGAGAATGCACAAAGTCCCACAGGCACAGGTCCCAAATCCATGTATCTGCACAGCACAGCGATAGTCACTGAATTGCCGTGTTGCCCACCAACTGGTCCAGGTCAAGCGTACACTAACGACGTGAAGCACTAGGATACTCTCGAAAAATCCAATAACAGCTCTCTCATGACCCATGGCATGTATTCCCCTTGTTAGACAAGAAGGTGGACTGAAGTACCTCTAGGATAAAACAAATACATTAAAATCATTGACAATTTTCACACTTCCCAGTGAACTCCCAAGGCTCATAGTGCCTGTGTTAAATGAGTTTTCTATATCCCTCCATTCCCATTCTCTTCCTGTGGCCATCTAAGTATCTCTTGAATAACTCCAGAGTGCCTGCCTCCACCCTTTACTTGGCAGCGCGTTATATACCCCCACCACCTCTGTGTGAAGAAACTCCCTCTAGCATCCAAATTATACGTTACCCCCCTCACCATAAGCCCGTGACTCCTCGTGCTATTTGAGTCCATCCTAGGAAAAAACTTAACCCTGTTTACTCTATCTATACCCCTCATAATCTTATACATCTCTATTAGATCTCCTCTAAATCTACGTTTTTCTAAGGAAAACAAGCCCAATTTGCCTCGTAACTCAGACCTTCCATAACAGGCAGCATCCTGGTAAACCTGCTCTGCACTCTCTCCAGTCTCCACGTCCTTGAGAACTTGGATTCTTTTCACTAAATCAATATACTCCCCAAACTGACTCATAGACAATATATTTACCTCATTGTTTTGTTCTTATCTAATTTTCCATAAAATTACTTATTTTCCTTTCTTAACATCTCAACTCTCATAATTTCCCTTTAACTTCATTTCTTCTGACTTCTCACTTTTTAACTCTTCTAAATGAATAATCACAATAACTTTACTCGGTTTCAACAAACATTCACTTATGTCTGTTTCTCCCTTTAAACCCTCACGGATCCCAGATCCAAAAACTCATTATAGTATTCTATCCATTTCTCGAGGCAGTCCCCAGGGGAACAAGAAGTGACTGAAAGGATGCAGTGTCTGCTAATTTACCGATCAGTCTCTCTAAGTCAGTTGGTATCAAGGGTATGATAAACATCCCTCTTCACTCTAGAGTTAAGTTGAGCCTTGCCGCATGGTCTGCAATAGAGTTCACTCTGCCCCTTGACCAGCCTTACTTCAATAGCTAACCTGGGGATCCCAGTTCCATCTCAGTATTAGCACAGGATTCTGCCCATAGGAGCCACTCTTTCTTCATAATATTTCTCTGTCTCTGTACCTTTCCTGCTTTGTATAAAACTTTACTGCAGGCTGCAGTAAATTCCTCTACCCGTTGCAGCGAAGCCTCTCTCTCACTAATAGTACGTTTTATCACATTGAGTCCGGGACTGGCTGATGTGTATTATATTGATTTGGTTCCTTTCCTCTTGTATGTTTATTTCCAATTGTAATTGTTGAAAGCGTGTGGTAGCACTCATTAAGTCCTGTTTTAGATGTGTCACTTGGGCCTCTCTGTCCTGTTTAACCCGGACAATCTCTGCTTCTCTACCGAGGAGCTGTTCTAGACAGCTGGCAATTGCAATCACTTTCCTAAGCTTGTGAGCCCTTTTATCCACTTCCTTATGGGCACAAATCCAACAATTCTCTCCCTCGGATCCCAGGTCCGGCTGCGGAGCATCAACCCACCGTATTCATTTGTGCCACTTATGGTTTAAATATAAACGGAGAACTTCTTCCCATTCGGCATGACTGACTATAATTATTTCCTTTTAGGGATTCGTCACTTGTCAATACGTAAGGGATCAGACCAGAGGTCTGGATTTCACTACATTCCCTCCCGCAGATTTTACCCAAATGTCCTAGACTTTTCTAGTTCTAACTACAAGTTTGTCCACCTTGTGTTACAGACATCGAGTTTATGGCCCAATTTATTGGTCTTACTCCAATTTTTTTTATCTCAGTGCCCTTATTTGCAAAATGAACAAAGGACAAATACACATAACGGTTCAATATGTTTATTTAATTGGGTGGTACGTGGAATGGACGGATAAACCTGTTTACAATCTGCACTGTGATGTCTTGATTCTTCCTCAGTAGAGGGAAGCTATGTGGGCGGGCTTTGACTGCCAGGTACCATCCCTGATCGTGAGCACCAGGTCAAACGGTTCTGGGAGTCCCGGTATTAGGGGCGCCATAGGGGGTAAGATTTGCGGGGTGCCCCATCCTTTTCATTGGCGTTTTCTGGGCTGTGGTTTTATTCCTGAAGCTCAGAAGTTGGGGCGGGAACCGTGGGTTCATGTGCTGATTCTGGGGGTAGTTGGTGGGGGTTGTAGCTGCCTGTTGGGCCGGCGTTCGAGGGACATGGGTTGGGGTCCATCGTCAGGGAATTTCTGAGATAGTCATGTAGGGTGGTAGGGTGGCACTCTAAAGTTCCGGGCAGAATGGTTGGGTTGCCCGCAGGCATAACACTGTACTTGTGGGGATGCATACCTAGGGTTGATTCGATCTCGATCCCTGCACCTGGTGTTGGCAATATAGACCAAAGAACAAAGAACAAAACAGCACAGGAAACCGGCCATTCGGCCCAACGAGCCCGCGCAGCCACCCCGATGTTCCCACCTCTACCCGTGATTTCTGCCCATGTTTATAGATCTATGGATTAAAAAACAAATTTGAGACAATTTAGGGAGAATTTGTTGTGCCAATTAGCCTAAGAGCACATCTTTGAGATGTGGGAGGAAAGCGGAGCACCCAGAGAAAGCCCAGCAAGCACGGGGAGAATACACAAACTCCAACAGACACAGGCCCAAATCCATGTATCTACACAGCACAGCGATAGTCACTGAGCTGTCGTGTTGCCCATCAAATGGTCCAGGTCAAGCGTACACTAACGACGTGAAGCACTAGGATACTTTCGAAAAATCCAAGAGCAGCCCTCTCACGACCCATCTCGAGGATGTCCCTGGTTAGACAACAAGGTGGACCGAAGCACCTCTGGGATAAAAACAAATACATCAATATCATCGACTATTTACACACTTCCCAGGGACTCCCAAGGCTCATGATCCCTATTTTAAATCAATTTTCTAGATCCCTCCATTCTCATTCAGTAAGGGACTGCTGTTTTCTGTATCGATGATCCACAGAGCTACTTGGGGGTGGGTGTGGATCGGCCCGTGTATGTGTAGGGGACGCATTCTTATGAGGCCGCAGTCTTGTTTCCCTGAATCTCACATATATGTATATATTTTTTTAAATTCTATACCTTTTAAGCACAATCCTGGCCATTGATTATATTCAAAAGGCTCTGAAATTACAAGAATCTATTTCAATTTAATCCAATCCAATTTCAAAATTTTATTGAAACTCTTTGCAAACCCCTCTGTTGTAAAATCACAGTTCGGGGAAGAACATTAAAACATTAAACAAACAACAAAACAAAACATTGATCCAACCACTTTACCAAACACAGACACAGACACACATGAAAGCTTTCAACATGCATTCCACATCACCTTCATCAGGTTTTTAATTAGATTCTTATTTTGTCTACGAGACAGCGAGTGAGGGACCCTTCTGGTCCTTATTCAAAGGTGGTACTATTGATATCCATGTTAGTTTCCTTAGCTAGGGTCAGTAGTGTATCAACTCCGGCTCTAATGTTTTTAGAGGTACTTGTATGTGTATCTCTGATTGGGTTATGGTCGTGACTTCCCAACTGTTAGTACGTTTGTACCTTCAGTAGCAATCCGCAGAGCCCGGCCTGCGTGTAGCGGGGAGTTTAGCGCTCTCCGAAGCAGGTGAGGTCTGCACAGCCTCTCTGCAGGGCCTGCAGCGTGCGGAGAGATTAACGACTACAGTGACCCGGGCAACTAACTCCTATCTAAACTCCTATCCCTAAATCGACTCTCAGAGGGCAGCGGTTTCATATAGAACATAGAACATAGAACATTACAGCACAGAACAGGCCCTTCGGCCTTCGATGTTGTGCCGACCAAAATAAAAAGCAATGCCCCTCCAAACTAAACCATTCCCTTCTCTTCCATATACTTATCAATTAACCTCTTAAACGCCACCAAACTTGGCGCATCTACAACAGCTGCAGGCAGGGCATTCCACTCCCTAATCACTCTTTGAGTAAAGAACCTACCTCTGATATCCGTCCTATAACTCATACCCCTTAATTTAAAGCTGTGTCCCCTCGTGCTAGCTTTCTCCATCCTAGGAAAAAGGCTATCACTGTCCACCCTATCTAAACCTCTAATCATCTTATATGCTTCAATAAGATCCCCTCTTAGCCGCCTCCTTTCTAACGAAAACAACCTCAAATCCTTCAACCTCTCTTCATAGGACCTGCCCTCCATACCAGGCAACATCCTGGTAAACCTCCTCTGTACCCTCTCCAATGCCTCCACATCTTTCTTATAATGTGGCGACCAGAACTGCACACAATACTCCAAGTGCGGCCGCACTAGAGTTTTGTACAGTTGCAACATGATGCTGCGGCTCCTAAATTCAATCCCCCTACCAATAAAAGCTAAGACTCCATATGCCTTCTTAACAACTTTATCCACTTGACTGCCTACTTTCAGGGATCTATTGACACATACACCAAGATCCTTCTGTTCCTCAACACTATTAAGAGCCCTACCATTAGCCCTATACTCTACACATTTATTGTTCCTGCCAAAGTGCATTACCTCACACTTTTCCACATTAAACTCCATTTGCCACCTCTCGGCCCAGCTCTGCAACTTGTCCAAGTCACTCTGTAAACTATAACACCCCTCTTCACTATCTACCACTCCACCGACTTTAGTGTCATCTGCAAATTTACTGATCCATCCCTCAATACCCTCATCCAGATCATTTATAAAAATTACAAACAGCAGGGGCCCCAAAACAGACCCCTGAGGCACACCACTCGTCACCGAACTCCACGATGAATATCTCCCATCAACCACCACCCTCTGTCTTCTATCTGCCAGCCAATTCCTAATCCAATTAGCTAAATCACCCTCTATTCCACACATCTGCATTTTCTGTAGAAGTCTTCCATGGGCCACCTTATCAAAAGCCTTACTAAAGTCCATATATACTACATCAACCGCCTTACCCCCATCCACCTCTCTGGTCACTTTCTCAAAAAACTCAATGAGGTTAGTAAGGCATGACCTACCCTTCACGAAACCATGCTGACTATCCCCAATCAATTCATTTCTCTCTAAATAACTATAAATCCTATCCCTAATAATTCTCTCCAATACTTTGCCCACAACAGAAGTAAGATTCACTGGCCTATAATTCCCTGGAAGGTCTCTCTTCCCCTTCTTAAACAATGGGACCACATTCGCTATCCTCCAGTCCTCCGGAACCACACCCGTAACCAACGAGGACCTGAAGATCAGAGCCAGAGGCTCTGCAATCTCCTCTCTTGCCTCCCAGAGAATCCTAGGGTAAATCCCGTCCGGCCCAGGGGACTTATCCAACTTCAAACCCTCGAGAATTTCTTTATATTTCGAGAATTTCGTGAGTTTCCTTATATCTTTGGGAGTCACCCGGACCTGAGTGCAGACTAGCGTGTAGTCGACCGCGGGTCGGAATCCCCCGATGTGTAATCGTTTTTTCGCGCTACCAGAGGTCTCCTGCTTGTAGTGCAACCACTACAAGCATGTCTTAGCAGCGCCGGACATGAAGCAAATTCCTCATGGATTTTCCTCCCAGATGCCCGATCTTTCACATCTGCAGAGGTCCTTCCCAACTTTCAGCGCCCGGGCTTGTGCGCAACTCCGAGAGTCCGATCTCAGTGGCTCGAAATCTTCGTCCTTCTTCACCTTGTATCCCAGGGCAATGTTCCTGCCCTGCACCTTTAAACCTTGAAACCCAGGGCAATGTCCCTGCCCTGTACCTTTAACCTTGTTCTGTCGTGTCCCCCAGACGGCAGTGAATCTGTGGTCGGGCTTGTCGGAAGTGAGCGGAATGTAAAAATAATACAATGAATCACAGTTCGCGATCGCAATCACCCGCCCAAAAAAGAAACTTAAACTCACGTTACCGCTGTACAGCTATTGAACGGACCCTGTTCACAAGTTCAGATCGCGGCAGCTGTGAATCACCGCTCTGACACTGGGGCGCTCGTATTCCGCGTATTTGATGAGATGAGTAAAGATACTCACCCAGTGCCAGGAGACGGCGTTCCAGCAATGGTCGCGATCCCGCAAGAGCCCCCAGTTGTTAGCGCGAGTGAGCGAAACGACCACTGCACACTCAGGATCAAGTTCAACAATGGTACAGCTTTATTTTCTTTTACATCGACGGAGGTGCAGTCAGCACATACAATCAGATTGTCCCGAAATCACATTAAAGACCCGCCGGAACTATAATTATACCAAAACTTCGGTGTAGTGTGCTATTCAAATGTTAATGCTTTATTTACAGTATTTGATTTTGGTCATCCTGTCTGGATGTTTTCAAGTGTGAAGGTAATTGTTTTAAGTGTGTGTTAATTGTTTTTGTCTGATTGGTTATCAATGGTCTGGAATCTCCGGGCTTGAACAATAGGTGTGCAATTATTCTCAGGAAGTTTGAGGGGCCAGGGGTGCTTCCTGAGCTGTGCTAACCTTAAGGTGTCTCCGTAGGTTGCCTGTTTTAGAAGTGCTGATTTCGTGGGGTGGGAAGGTGTACTTTTTAATTTAGCTCCTGGGTTGCCTTCCTGACCAGCAATGATTGGGAATTGGACCTGGTGTATTCCACTGAAAACTGCTTGTGTGGAAAGAAGACTCTGTCTGCCTTGCTACCATATTGAGAATGCCCAGACACTCGTCTGACATCAAAACAACAGAGAACACCCTTATTCTCATCATAGTGAGACCTCACCATTATCAGATTATATGCATACTTTCTGTGTCTGCCATACAACACCAGCACTTTGTCTCTCTCCATTGAAACAAGGTATTTCATTTTCTCTCATGACTGTTTCAGTGTCTGCCATTCTCCGGTCCTTGGGTGATATAGTAACAGGAATCTGTTATGGCAGTGACAGACTGGTTCACATTGTTATTTTTTTTTTCTTTTGAGCAGCTCAGCTCCTGCTTTGACACAATTATAGCAGTTTGTGTCTCCATTAAATAAAAAGTAAACATGTTGACACCAATTAACCACTGATCAGTTATCCATTATTTATATCTCTGAATGCATTGAACAAGTGAAATAAACGGATATTTCAGAACAATTTTCAATTGTTCTCTGAACATAGTCTGGGTCACAGCATAAATGCAAGTGTTTGTGCAGCAACTCATGAGCTGCAACATGAAGCCAATTTCCTGTGCATTATCACTCATCCATGTAGGATTATCCATTAGATACTGCAACCGCCTGTTAATCGAATACACCATTATGGCAGCCCACAACACAATGAAATTCAAAGAGATAACAAACAGTAAAATTATAGATTTCCTCCGACTCTCTATCTCTGGGTCTTTGGAACTATCGCCGATTCTCACAACTCGAAGTCTTTTACGGGCTCTGCTATTCACTATAATATGCCAGATGGTGACAACATTGAGCAACAAAATCAGGGCAAATGGTAAGCATGGGTTTAGTATGTGATGCAAAATCTCGACCATTATCCAGACTTGAGATAGCTGTACACCGAATGATACGAAACAGAACCATGGCCTGTTCCTCGTCGAATAAGAGTCTGACAGCATAAAATACCAGAAAATATTCTTGAAACAGCTCAGCATGGTAACAGTTCCGATAACCACAGCAGCCATTTTCTGTGTACAATACTTGTTTTTCAATTTCTGACAACAAATAGCAACACATCGATCAAAGGTGAAAGTCACAGTAAACCAAACAGAACAGTCAGTGACCACATACAAGAAAACTGCATGAATATTGCACACAGGCATGGACAACAGAAAGTGGAAATATTCCCAGTAAACAATTGGAATATGTCTTAATATCACATCAAGAATAATAATGAGTAGATCTGCTGTTGCCATGGCCACCAGGTAGCGTGTTACACATTTGGAGAGCCCACATTTTCGAAATACTAATATCGCAATTGTGGCTAAGTTAGCTGTAGGAGACAGAACAGAAACAGGAAAATTATACACCAAGAAAGGAAGAACATTACTTTCAGTGAAAACGTATCCAGTGTCATCAAATATGTTAACTAATCTAATAACGTATTTCTTTTATTATGAATAAATTACAAAGTCTATTACGTGGCAGAATTCAGGAAGGGTGGTGTGGCAAAACTACTGAACTTTTGAACTCAATCTTAATCTTTATTGCCTATTCTGCTCTTTCATTGTCTTGTTCCTTTCTTGTCTTACATTGGTTCCCTCCAGGAACTCATCAAGTACCAATTGCTAAATGTTTGTGCCTTGGTCGACCGCCATTAGCCAGTGACCACTTTGTGAAGTGAATCACTCTGTCCCTTTGTTTACAGCAGTATCTCCTCCCCTTGTATCATGTTTCTATTCGAAAAGAGATCGGCATGCCTATATGCCGATTTAATATTTTGAGCTTAATTGAGATCCCTTGAATGCTTGCATAATCAAAATTAAGTTTTTTTTTTCCCCTTGATTATTGACAATGTGTTATTTCATTCACTTTTCATGAAAAACCATGATCTTTGAGATTTCCTCAGCACCACATAAGGATTCTTTACAAGCTTGCAGCATCTGGTTTGCCCAAAGTGACGCATGCTATGGCTTCATTCCCACAATGCAGTTTTTTTTTCTTCTTATTCCCTCGAGTCTTCATCTCCCAAGTCACCACTTAGACACCAGGCAAACTGGCAATATCGACAGCTTTAAGAAACAGTGAGTGCGTGTTTGTTGTTCAATTGTGAAGTTGTGAATCAAGACGATGTTTTCAGTTGAGGTTCTCTATGAGGCATGTTGAAGAGTGACGACAGCTGAGACAGGCGTGTGGGACGGGTACTGGTATACACATGAGGAAGTGTTTGATTTACTGGGATGAGGAATTCTGGGAGAGAAAGATGCATTTTATCCCGAAGGACTGCAGTTATTTTATGGCGTGATGAACCATATGTACAGCTTTGAAGAGGATCCATGATTCAGTGATGGTTTAAAAGTAAGTGTCCAAAGTAGGTATACTAGTACTCAAAGGATGATTAGAGGTCCATGGTGCAGTGTGCTATGTGTGTGGAGGTGGAAGTCGGGTGTGGTTGCATGGCGGCTTCAAATAAACAGAGAAAAAATCAGCATTCAAAAAGTCCATTGTGTTATCCTTTGCAGTAGAGGCTGTGAGGCCCATCGAGACTGCACTGACAGAGCTACACAAATTCTACACTAATGTCACATCCCAGCACGTGGCCCAAAGCCTTGAATTTATGTCATGTCAAGTGCATGATTGTATACTTATTAACAGTTATGGGGTTGCCAAAATCTATGACTCTCCCATGCAGTGCAACCCAAACTTTCTGGATAATAACATATATCCTCAAATCACCTCTAAACCTCCACCTACATGCTTTGAAATGTCCCTTCGTAACTGATATTTCAACTAAGGGGAAGTCAGTTTCATATCCATATCACCAACTCTCATAATCTCATGCACTCCATTAAGTTTCCCCTCTGCCTTCCATCCTCTAAATAAATGAATATATTCAATCTCTCTTCATAGCCTGTATACTCCATACCGAAAGCATACTTGCCATAAACATCTCCACCAATTCCACTGCGATCAAATCCTTCTGATAGTGAAGCAATCAGAACAGCATATCATACTCCAGTTGTGTCCAAACCAAATTATGGATAGTGTAATGTAACCTTGCTATCCCTATAAACCCCACCACGATCCCTGACAGTTCATCAATCACCAATACAGATGCCAAACCACTGGACATACTCTCCACTCTGGAACATCTGGGCAGCAGGGGCATTTATGACAGACTTCCATTTATTAACTACAGCTCAACCTTCAAGATCATTATTCCTACAGAAATCACCTCCAAACTCTATTTACTGTGGTTCAGCTCCTCTCTCCGTGACAACATCGTACTTGTACTAACACAAAGACCACAATACCTCGTCCATGACTTTCCTCAATATCAGTGACCGTCAAGGCGGTGACTTCAGTCTCTTACATAACTCATTACAACCCAATAACCGTGTGGTCAGTTTTCCCCTCGACTCGATTTTCAAGCTGGTTGTAACTGTTGTGAGCTCACGAAATATCAGATGAAATGTATGAAAAAAAGAACATCTGGTGAAATGGTGTGTCAAAGATAATCTGTCCCGTGATATGATCAAAACGAAAAAGATAATCATCGACTTCACGAAACATAGTGGATGACATGCACCTCATCAACCCGGGATGGGTGGAAATGGTCCACAACTTCAGGTTTCTTGGTGTCCACGTTAACAGCAACCTGTATTGGTCCTTCCACATCACGGAAGAGTCAGGTTAGGAAGAGTAAAGGAGTGGAGACATTTCTGGAGTGTTTATGGGATGGTTTCTGGAGCAATATGTTGAGGAACCAAGAAGGGATCAGGCCGTACTGGACTGGTTGTTGAGCTGTGATAAATGATTAGTTGGCGATCTGGTTGTGAGAGAACCTTTGGGCACAAGTGACCATAATATGGTGGAATTCATTGTCACGATGGATAGTGATATTGTTGATCCTGAGATCAGGGTCCTGAATCTCAATAACGGCAATTAGACAGATATGAAGCTTGATTTTGCCATGACACATGGAATTTTCATGAAATTGAAGTAGTAACCCGGCAATGGCCGACTTTTAAAGGGCAAATTGATGAACTCCAAAAGTTATTTATTCTTAGTTGTAAAGGAAATTGTGGCCAAACATGGCATAGAAGGGAAAATAGAAATATTATCAATTCAAAGAAGTTGGATATAAGTTGACAAGAAAAAACAGTAAGCCTAAGAATTGGGAGCAGTTTAAAATTCAGAAATAGAGGACGAAGAGATTGATTTAAAATTACATATAGTGTGTTAAAGTAAGTTGGCGGGAAAATGAACGACTTTCTGTTAAAAAAATAGACATGAAAAAAGGAGAAAAAAAGGCCCTCTTACAGGCAGAATTGGAAGAATTCATAACGGTGAATGAAGAAACGGTTGAGAAATTAAGTCCATACTTTGTTTCAGTGTTCACAAAGGGATACATGAATACTGTATCAGATATTCTGAGAGTGAGATGCTGTAGCGAGGAGTTGAAGGAAATCACCATTAATAGTTTAATGGTTCTGGGGAAATCGATAGGATTAAATCTCCAGCTTCTGATAATCTTCACCGAGTGCTTAGAAAGTGACCCTTGAATCAGGGAAATGTCTATTGTTCGTTACTTTTTCAAAATATTTTGTACTCTAGAATAGTTCTCACAGAGTAGAGGATGTCTAATGTAAGCCTGCTATTCAAAAATAGAAGTAGAAAGAAAACATGACACTTTAGGCCAGAGAGGCTGATATCAGAACTGGAAAAGTTGCCAGAATCTATTGTCAAGGATGTCGTGTATCAGGATTTGGAAGTTAGTGGTATAATCAGGCAAAGCCAGCAAAAGGGAAATCATTCTTGCCGAATCTATTGTCACTCTTTGATAATTTAACTCGTAGGTTTGAACAAAGAGAACAATAGGATGTCATTTAATTGGTCTTCCAGAAAGTTTTCGACAAAGTCTCAAATAAAAGACGACTATGTTAAGTTAAAAACACACTGGATTGCAGGTCATGTCTTGAAACGGACAGAAAGCTGGTTTGCAGACCAAAACAACGAAGTGGCATAAATGGGACTTTTCCAGATGGTGGTCAGTGTCGAACGGGGTCTGCAGGTACTGGACCTAACCACAATTTTTCATATTAAGTATATTATATATTTGAAATAAGAAAACTGAGTGTCATACTTCCACGCTTGTAGTTGAGACAATGTTGGGTGGAAGAGTGAGCTGTAAAAATGCTTCATCGTAATTTGAACAATCGAATGCGTGACCATGTGCATGGCAGATGAAGAATCTTGTAGAGAAATGTGAGGTTACCCGCTTTGTTAGCAATAGAAGACCAACTTTCCTCGAATGGCGAAAAGTTAAGAGAGATTGTCTCTCTTGAATTTAGGAGCCGCAGCATCATGTTGCAACTGTACAAAACTCTAGTGCGGCCGCACTTGGAGTATTGTGTGCAGTTCTGGTCGCCACATTATAAGAAAGATGTGGAGGCATTGGAGAGGGTACAGAGGAGGTTTACCAGGATGTTGCCTGGTATGGAGGGCAGGTCCTATGAAGAGAGGTTGAAGGATTTGAGGTTGTTTTCGTTAGAAAGGAGGCGGCTAAGAGGGGATCTTATTGAAGCATATAAGATGATTAGAGGTTTAGATAGGGTGGACAGTGATAGCCTTTTTCCTAGGATGGAGAAAGCTAGCACGAGGGGACACAGCTTTAAATTAAGGGGTATGAGTTATAGGACGGATATCAGAGGTAGGTTCTTTACTCAAAGAGTGATTAGGGAGTGGAATGCCCTGCCTGCAGCTGTTGTAGATGCGCCAAGTTTGGTGGCGTTTAAGAGGTTAATTGATAAGTATATGGAAGAGAAGGGAATGGTTTAGTTTGGAGGGGCATTGCTTTTTATTTTGGTCGGCACAACATCGAAGGCCGAAGGGCCTGTTCTGTGCTGTATTGTTCTATGTTCTATGTTCTATAATTACATAAAGAGACCTCGGAGCCCCCGTGTGTCAGTTCCTGAAACTGAGCACGCAAGTATAGTCGGCAATAAAGAGCACAAATGATGTTAGTCTTCATAGCGAGAGGTTTTAGGTACAGAAATGGGGATACTTTACAGCGATTCAACAGGATATTTGTGTGACCACACCTGGAGATTTCTTTTTCTTACCTGAGGAAGGATGTCCTTGCTATTGACAGTAAAGCGAATGTTCGGCAGAATAATTCCTGGGATGGCAGACCTTTCAACCGATGGAGACTAAGTCAGATAGGATTATATTGATTGGAATTTGGAAGAGTGAAAAGGGGATCTAAAAGAATGTCACAACATTAAAACATGATTAGCTAAGACAGATTCAGAATAAATTTTCCCAATGATGGGATCATTCAGAATTCCGGGTTACAGTTTGAGGATACGGGGGAAACCTTTTGGAACTGATGTGAGGAGAAATTTCATCACCCAGAGAGTTGTGAGTATGTGGAATTCACTACTACAGAATGTAGGCAAACCCAAAACATAGTGTAAATTCTAGAGGGAATTGGATAAACCCGTGGGGCTGATGGGATCAAGGAATTTGGGGGGGTCAGGGGAATCAAGACATTGAAAGTGATGATAAGTCATGATCAAAATGAATGGTGGAACAGAATCGATTTGTCGAATATTCAATTCCTGTCAATGGTTGGTATGTTTCCATGTTTTTATGAGCGCCAGTTTCACAAAGGACATGCAAATATGTATTCAAATGAATAAATCAGTCTACCACTGGAAAAGTGCCAGAGGCTGGCCACATAGAGAATCCAATGTGGGTAAGATCATTAAAGCCGAGAAAACGACATGATGGGACAGCGGTTAAAACAGCTGCCTCACAACGTCTGGGGTTCAGGTTCAATTTCGACTTTGGTTCACATTCTCCCCGTGTCTGCATGGGTTTCCTCCGGGAGCTCTGACTTCCACCACAGTCCAAACATGGGCAGGTTAGTTTGATTGGCCACACTGCATTGGGCCTTTTGTCAGAGGGATGAGGAAGGTAAATATGTGGGTGATGGGAATCTGTCTTATATCGGATTGTGGTTGGTATGGGCTCAGTGGGCTGAATGGCCTTTACCTGCAATGCAGGAATCCTATTCCATGAAATCGGACATGAAAATTATTTCTCACATGGTTTTACCGGTCATTCCACCCATCGATGGTTAGACCAAGCCAGATATTGTGGTCTTTATTTCCCAATACTAATCATGTCCTTCAAATTCATCTTGCCAACATATCTTGGATCACATGTACAACTCGCTTAATATTTTTATGAAATCCATATGAATGAAATTAATCACAACTTCCACCTACACACGAAGTCACCACGTCAAATATTCAATTACATTCGTTTTGCTTTATCTCCTTCTAGAAAGGTCCTCCAAACGATGCAGCGTCTTCGTAATTCTTCTCTGCACTCTCTCCAATGCTTCAAACCCTTCTTATACTCAGGTGACGCAATATTCCTAATTTGGTCTCACCAATTCCTGTACAGTTATATCATAACCCGACAGTTCTTAAACACAACCCCCCGTTAATAAACGCTAACAAACAATAGTCCTCCTTCAAGACTCTACCCACTTGAGTGGCAACCTTCAGATATCTGTGGATATAAATTCCAAGATCTCTGTTTTCCTCTATATTCCTCAGAACGCTGTCATTGTCCCTGTAATTCACATTCAAATTTGTCCTACAAAAATGAATCACACCACACTTCTTGGAGTTAAACACCATTGACCAATTTTCGGCACAGCTCTGCATCCTATAAACGTTTCTTTGCAACCTACAAACGACTTCCATCTCATCTACTACTCCTCGAATCTTGGTGTCATCAGTAAATTAACTGACCCACCCTTCACCCCCCGCCTCCTTGTTATTGATAAAAAATCACAAATAGCACAGGACCCAGCACTGATTCCTGTGGTACACCGCTGGTAACTGTTCTCCACTCTGAAAACTTTTCATCCATCACCACTCCCTGTCTTCTATGAGATAGCCAATTACGTACCTAATCCTCCAAATTTCATTGTTTTCCGCTCCTTCTTACTTTCTTCCTGAGCCTAACATGGGCAACCTTTTCAAATGCCTTACTAAAATCCATAAAAAGAACATCAACCTTCACCTTAGTTATCTCCTCAAAGAATTCCTCCTCATATTTGTGAGGCAAAACTTATCCTTGACGAATCCATGCTGACTAACCCGAGATAAGCTGCATCTTTCCAAATGGTCATAAATCCTAACCCTCAGGACCTGTTCCATTAACTTACCGACTACTGCAGTAAGACTAACGGGCCTATAATTACCAGGGTCATTCCCGTTACCTTTCTTGAATAGAGAAATAACTTTCGCCATTCTCCAGTCCTCTGGCACTATTTCTATGGACAGTGAGGACAAAAGGTCAAAGCTAAAGGCTCGGCAACCTAATTTCTTGCCTCCAAAGAATCCTAGGATTTATGCCGTCTGTCGAGACTTAGGTCTTCTGTTTTTCAAAATTGCTAATACATTTTCTCTCAGAACATTTACCTCTTCCAGCCTATCAGCCTGAATCAAACGTTCATCCTCAGAAAACATGCCCCCTCTCCTTGGTGAACATTGAAGAAAGGTATTCATTCATCGCCTCTCCTATCTCTTCCAACTCCCTGCACATGTTCCCATTATTACACTTGACGGTCCTGAGCTCGTCCATGTCATTCTTTTATTTCTCAAATATGAGTAAAACGTCTTGGGGTTTTCCTTGCTTCGACCCGCCAAGCACTTCTCATGCCCACCTCCAACATCCACAGCTCTCCGAAAGCCTTGTTTTTACGACATTCCTTGCTACTTTGTAACTCTCAAGCGACCCAACTGAACCTTCTCTTCACATCTTTACATTTGCAACTTTTTTACTCTTGACAAGATGTTCAGCCACTTTTGTGAACCGTGGTTCCTTCACACGGGTTTTTCATCCCTGCCTGATAGGGATACATCTATCAAGGACACGCAGCATTTGTTTCGTTTAACAAGCTCTACTTTTCGTTTGTGTCTTTCCCTGACTCTTTCTGTTCGTATCATACGCTCTCTAATTATTGCCTAATCACATTATAATTAACCCTCCCCCAATTATAAATCTTGCCCTGTCTTATGTCCATATCCCTATCCCTCTCTATTGCAATAATGAACGACACCGAATTGTGGTCACTGTCTCTAAATTGCTGTCCCATAAACGAATCTAACACTTCGCCAATATCATTAATCAATTTGCCTGTTTGGGCAAAAGAAGGAACATTCAGTACAGCCAATGCATGGAATCAGCACGTCTTTCGGACTGTGGGACAAAACCGAAGCATCTAAGAAAACCCAAGCAGACATGGTGAGGGAGTACAGCTTTCACGCAGGTTGGGGTCCAAACTGGGAATTGAACCCTATTCTTTGGCGCCTGCGACAGCAGTGCTAACCACTGTGCCACCGTAACATGTTGACAGCAACGCACAGTGGTCTTGAAATTGAATGGTAGACTGGAATTCATCACATTGTTTTCCAAAGATGTTAGATTGGAACCCAGGGCTGCGGAGACTTATTGTTTGCTGCAAGGAAGTACACAGCCACACGAAAATTTAAAAAAAATCCACAACACCTCTTCCAACTATTCAGCGTGATTGGTAGGTCATCAATTGCCTCAATTGCAGGCTAATATGTTCAAATAACAGCGTAATATGTTCCCAAAGCTACAGAGCACGAGTTAAGGTGAGAATGAGAACGCAAGGGTTGGCGAAACGTTAACAGGTGAAGTTGAAATTGGTTTAAACTAGTGCTTAAAAACCAAGCTGACCATTATTTGCTGTCTTATACAGATCCTTGTGCATACTGGCGGAGCATTGACGATGCAGCTTTAGTCATGCATTGTCCTGCAGGAGTCTGCCGACAATGAACGGGACAACAATGCAGATCACAATGCTGTAATCCATGATTCCGTCACACCTTCGCCAATGATGTGCATGAGAGAGAGAAGGAGAGAGAGAGAGAAGAAATGTGGAAATGTTTTGGCGAACAAAGGTAACTACTAAACACAATGCACAGCGATATGGAAGCAGTTGACATCATTCTGCATCAGGGCAGTGACTGAAGTGGTTTGCTGTGATTTCGACTGCAGGGTTCTGCTTTCCAGATGGGTTGTGGTGAGTTATGAAAATTTAAAACTGCCAGATGACAGTCGAATCAGCAAGTCTTTTCGTAACAAAAACACAAATGAGAATTTGTGCAGCATTCCCTTAAGGCAGAGTTTAGGCACTATCGGTCTTCGATATGTAGAAAACGGTGGATTCTGGATAAAACCCGATGTCAAATCAATTTCAGAGGTTGTGGATATTATTTATCCTGATGCTCAGACACTGGGCAGCCCGGGAGAAAGGACATTCTTGGGTAGGACACTGTTATCATGATTGGACTGTAAAAGAAATACATCTGATCTTCCCAAATACGACGGGAGTATTACCAGGATAGAAATATAGTATAATTAATGGAGGGATAAAACAACTTACCAGGGACACCAACAATAGCGAGGATTGGATAGTAACCTCCCTGAATAATCATCAATATGAAATAGGTCCGCTGTTCTAATGACATCCAAGGGTAAAATGTAGAAAGTTGGTAAAGAGCTCCAAATAAATCCCTGTTCATCGTTGGAACATTCATATCTCTGATTTTCCAATTATGATCCGTCGGTGTAAAATTCCAATCACTTACTCTCATGCCGGGTGTCGCTGTTAAAAGATTCAAATCCATTGCCCTCAAATTATAAGGCACTGTTTTAACATTCCAGTCTGTCAATCTGAAATTGTGATCTCTCCTCTCCCTCCGTCTACAGGCACAGCTTCCAGATATATCAAGTAGTCACGGACAGGGACTATGAGAGATGACATTGAAATGAATCTCATTTTAAAGAAGATGAAATCCCTCAAGGAAAGCAATTAGGATTTATTTTTATTCTCTGGAAAAACAAAAACAGATCCAGTTAACCCCTTCCGATGAGACGAGTTTTGTATCTCACACTGGTTTCAAGCTGTCCATCATTCTTGGACTTGATGTTCGGGGATTGGAAGAAGGAACATGTTAGGGAATGATTAAAATGAAGACAAGATGATAAGTGCAGTAGCTGGATTTGCAGTGACAACATGCCGATTTTCCAAAAATCAGAACTAAGGATTTATTTGTTTCTTCAAAAATATAAATTCATATATGGCAAGCAGTATGGCTTCATCAGTGGAAAAAAAAAACAGTCCTGACGAACCTAAAGGTGATCCAATGGAAAGGGTTATTCGCCGTCATGTGGTTGTTTTAGGCATGTGGACTCAGAGAAGGCATGTTATCAGCTGTAATTCAATAGTTGTGGGGTGGAAACTTTAACATACAGGTTACAGGCCAGGTGTGGTGTGGCTGTGACACTGATAAGATGCAGATATCAGAGAAGTATCGTCTTGTTTCTAATCAGTCAGACCAAATATATACAGTGGTTTCGCTGTGACATTAAAAACACTGCATTTCATTCAACAAACAGTCCATTTTTCTGCCTCAACAAAACAAATATAAATCTTGAGAAGGAGGCACTTGTCAATGCGGTAATGATACACAATGGGGGCGACAGTAAAAAGTTCTTGGTGAACATATAACGGTTGCTGAAGTCAGAAGACACATAAAGCTGAAATGGTAATTACGTTTGAATGGAACAAATGGGTTCAATATCATTGTTCTCCTGGGAAAGGATTTGCGTGTATGCTGCTCTTCCAACATATAAAGCATGATTCATACTTCACTTAAAAAACGCAAAGATAACAATGTAGACTAATTAATTAAACAAATTTGTATATCTTGTTAATCACTGGACAATAGTCTATTACTTAGTAAACTCCATCCCTGTGCATTGAACCAAGGGTCAGCACCTTGGGGAAGGTGGAGAAACGTATCTACAATGACTCAGGAAGGTAAGAGTTGTAAGCAAGAAGAGGTACCTTTCACATCCGTACATACTGCACAATTGGTGCGGCTCATGCTTTATCGGTCATCACCTTCGCACAAATCTACGGTCGCACTCTTGTCTGTGTAAGTCTTTGAAATAATGGTTTTCTCGATACAATTAGGTGAAGATTGGACAGGTCAGAAAAACAAATATCAAGGGCAAGCATGAAGGGCAAACGACATCACACACACATGTGACCGCGACAGAACTGCACGCAGGTTTTTCAACCGTTTTGATGTCTTTATTTGTAATTAACTCGTTCATCAGCGCCTCAGCTGTCTTTTTAGGACAATGGCTCCCACTTTCACAATACCGAGAATGTGCCACAAAACGGTCATTAAACTTTTAGGCCCATAAATTTAAAAAAAAAATTAAAAAAATAAAAAAAAAACAAAAATGCAGGTTTACATTTCCCAAGAAGCTTGTCCGAAACTCAGGATCTGTGAAGCAGTCTTGGAAAGTAAGCACAGCCATCTAAGCAGCATCCACCGCACTGCAAGGGTTTGCTAACATTGAAGCGCCAAGACTGGGAACGCCCATTGACGTCCAAGTTCCAGAAAACAGTTTTGCAGTGAAAATGGGACACATGCTCTTCTAAAAATAATATATTTGTATTTGTGTTTCTATTATTTTTTTGCTTTTTCCTTTAAGTAGTTTTACTATTGTTATTGACTTAGTCAAATCCTATATTTGACATTCATTTAATTCTTGAACTTTATTACTTTATTTATATAAATAAATAGATATATTTGTTTTAAAAAAAGGTGGAAATATTACTTCGAGTCATGTCGGTCAAGGGAGGGGATCATGGAGAAGTCCGGCGACCTCAGGCTGTTTTTCCCCGCAGTTTCCGGGTGAACGCTGCAGGGAATTCTTGCCCAAAGAATCTCAGAAGTGGGGAAGGAAGCGGTTCAGTCCATGGGCCTCCACTGACAACAATTCACAATAAGCCCTATTATTGTAACCCCCATATATTTACGTTGCTAATATATTGTCACGAAGGAACAATCTGAAGCATATTAGGAGTGTGGCAGGAAACAAAAATACTCGGAGAAAACTTACACAAACACATGGAAAATGTGCAAACTCCGCACAGGCTGTCACCCAAGGCCAGAATCGAACTCAGATCCCTGGAGCTGAGAGATAACAATGCTAACCCCTCCCACTGCCTTGTCCTAATCCTGTTTTATATAACCGTTTAAAATGTACGTCATGCTTATCAGCCTTGCTCCATTTCAATTCAAAAAATGGTCACTGAAAAAAACACTCATAATTTCACTGAACCCGATGTAGAAAACTTAATGCATGAAGGAAAACAGAGGAAAGTTCAAATTTTGATCAGCGGAATATCAATATTAACGAGGAAAAGACAAACAACAGCTTTGAGGACAATGCAATCTCAGTGTCTGCAGGTAGTGACATGCCAAGGAATGTGTTTCAGTGTCGCAAAGCAACTTCATGATTTGATGCATTCATGCACGGTGTGCAACATTTTTGATCAACAATTACAACTGAAAGATAGTAACTCTCAACGTGAGGATATCAGTCTGCGTGGTAAATAGATTTACAGCAGGGACATAAAATTCAGAACCAATTGGAATCTCAGGAGCTTTGTAAAAAGTACAATCTCCTTGCAAGCCTGAAGAGGCTTATCTAATGGAGAAAATCCTTGGAGGTTGTGAAATGATAAGTTGTGAAATGATTTTAGTTGACAAGTATATGGAAGAGAAGGGAATGGTTTAGTTTGGAGGGGCATTGCTTTTTATATTGGTCGGCGCAACATCGAAGGCCGAAGGGCCTGTTCTGTGCTGTAATGTTCTATGTTTTATGTTCTATGACCACAGTACGAATTGGGTTTAGCTATTATTGGCCTACAGATGGATTGCAAGCTTTTTAAAAGACATTTCAACTTCTTTCTGCAGACAAAAATGACACATATTTTCCGGCATGTTTGCTGACTGGAGGCAGGCTGCGGTGCATTAAGGGGATTACTCCACAGGAGGAAAATACTTGAGACTTGCTGGATTCTTCGACTCCCAGATGATGTGATGGTGGGGATATTTGGTGTGGTTAGGTAAGACGAAAAACCACTTGATTTTATAGACATACGAGACAGTTATTACGATGGAAAAATAAAATGTTCTTCAACTTTTCACAGATGCCATGGTGACAAAATAGCGGAATATGGCTGAGTCAGGCCACGCCGCCTGCTGGTGATGGAACGGTAGCCAGTACATCACAGCAGTACAATGCTGAACCTGTAGCCGACGAAGGGGAAGCATTGCATCCTACTGAGTTTCTTGACATTGGTATTGATGTACAGGGCGATCAAGTGTTTAGAAGCGGGAGGCCAGTGATAGCAGGGCTGTTGGAATGGAGGAAGAACAATCAGAACCATCGGGAGATGAGGAACCGAGGCAGAGGAAGACTCCACAGTTCCTGATCTTCAACGATGTATGGTCGAAGAGAGTGAAGGTTATCATGAGACTGGAAGGTGACAAGCTGTGACCCTGAGTGATTTATCCCCACAGCTTAAAAAAGCAAATGAGCTGCTGGGACAGAGTTTGTTATCGCAGAATGAATTATCGATGCAGTGGAATGAACCGCTAAGAGAGCAAGATAAATTCCTTGAGCAGAGAACAAATAAAGTGGTGAGACATGCTGTTGCAACTTCTGAACAGGAGCATGACCCTTTAAGTACAGTTGCTGCTGGGCAAGATTCAGTTGAATCATGGATACAGGAAATTATTCCAAGCGGATCTGAAAGGGCCAGGGGACGACACAGGAAGAATTCCGATGCTACTCCTCTCCCTTCAACCCTTTACCGAAACCTCAACAACCCTCTTCGATGATGCATGTTATTTTATTAATTGTGTATTCCAATGCCAATGGTGGATATTTCTGCATGGTGTATTGAGATTAATTATATTTGAATGTTGTTTAATATGTATGATTTTTGACAGAAAAAAGTACAATGCTTTTGAGTTTAAAGGACAAATTTTAATGTAATGCCCGTGACCGCTGAAGTGTTTGCCAACACGAAGAGAACAGTGATTTTCGAGATATGTTCATGTATCCATTGTCGAAACTTTTGCATGGTCTCCTGAATTCGTACTCTGATCTTCAGGGTAGCGTTCTCCAACGGGCCTCCACAACACAGGACAGCGCAGAGGTGCTGAGCAGAAACTAATTACCAAGTTCCACACACATGAGGACGGCCTCAAAAGGGATCTGGGGTGCATGTCGCACTCTCTGTAACTCCCATGACTTCCTGGACTTGTAAAATCTCACCTACTTCCTGTCTGAAGACAATACACTTCTCTTTAACCTCTACTAATGGTATCTCCACTCACATTCTCTGCTTCTGTAACAACTGAAAGACACGTCAGCTGCCAAGACTTGCATTCTAATCAGTATTCTGTTAGCTGAGTTTTTTTTATGCCTTTCTCTGGACAGAACTTTCCACACACCTCTCGAAAGAACACCGTTTCTGAAAGCTTGTGGGAATACTATCAAATAAACTGGTTGAACTTAAACCTGGTATTGTGATACTCCTTACTCTGTTGACCCCAGTCCAACGCTGGTATCTCTACTTCATGAGCAATTGTCACTAAGCACAAGCCCTCTTCCAGTGCAGATCTTCTACAGCAATCGGGCTCTCACTGGTTTGTACTGACCCTCAGAGAGTGCTGTATCCCTTCTTAAAATGCCTTTTGATGGCATTGTGCTCATTCAGTATTTACCATGGGCGGCCGAGAAATATATTTCCATGTTTTATGAATTGCTTCATTGTTGCTTAACTAGCGACGTCTCGAGTGTGTCCACAATGTGCTCCTAATTCCTTCTCAACAAAATTGGTGAGGAAATGCAGATTTTCAGAGTCATGTTGTGATGTATGGATGAAGGGAGTGGTACATTTGCAATATGTCCAGCTGCACAATGGCTTGTTTTAGGTTACTTTTACTCCCATCCGTTATGCATGCATTCTATTGCTAAATCTTACACTCGGGATAAAGGGAGGGACACATGAATATCTTAATGCTATTCACTATATTTTAAAAGTGCCACTCCGGATGATGCAGTTGCGATTGGCATATCTATTTGAACTTTGAGGCTCAAAGTGGAGGCTGTTTACAGTTTGGCTTCCCGGAGCTGGGAGCTTTGGGTGATGGAAGGCGGGACGGAGGGAAATAAATGCTTTTCTCCAGGGCATCCTTTGGTCTGGTCGTGAACGAGCGTGGGACAATGCAGAGTAGACAGTGCTAGTAGGAGGATGGATACGCTGGGAAGTCCAACTTGATGTGTTCAATGTCGTCTGGTCCAGGTAGCCATCAAAATCGGAGTCAGGAGATTTTTTTGATATCAAAACAAAAGGAGCCGAAAAAAATCGATTTAATGTGATTTATTAATGTCACGTGTACAGGGATTCAGTAACATGTATTGTTTCTTGAGTGCTGACAATCGGCAGGATTTAATGTTCATATTGGCAAAGAGGGTGAAGTCTGAGTCACACAAAGTTTGGTGAGATCTGTGTGGTTGTCGCATAATGATATGTGTGTTTGTGTGTGTGATATCGTTCCCGGAGCTGATTCATTCATTTTTGTGAGCATTGGGAGCTGGTGATCCCACTTCGCTCGAGTTCTTTGAGCTTGTCGTGACAGCCTGCGTGGCATTGTGTGATTCTTCACCCGACCAAATAGTCTATAAATCAAGCTGTTGGGCGGCATGGTGGCACAATGATTGGCACTGCTGTCTCTAAGTGCAAGGCGTTCAATTTCTGGCTTGGTTCATTGTCTGTCTGGAGTTTGCACGTTCTGCCCGTGTCTACGTAGGTTTCCTGAGGGTGCTCCGGTTTCCTCCCACAGTCCAAACATACGCAAAATATATGGATAGGCCATGTTAATTTATCACTCAGTTTACCCGAACAAGTGAAGAGTCTGGCACACGGGAATTTTCACATTAACTTCATTGCATTGTTGTGTATTCCAATTTGTGGCTAATAAATAAGCTTTAACTTTAACATTTCAACGAAAAAGCTTCATTTTACAGTATTCTGTTTCTCTAACAATTGCATTCGGAAGAATAAGTAGAGGAACGGGAACAGAATGGGTAACATCAGTGGCCAAAGGTAGCTGTCAGCTGTACCCCAATACAAACAATCTGGCTGTGAAGGACACAGGATAACTTCGTTAAGCTTCAGACTCCGCACGCCTACACTGGCTCGAGCACAACCATCCTGCCTCTCGCAGCAGCTGAACAGACTATGAAAGCGCATTGGAAAACTCGCTGCCAATTTTAGAAGGCGGTTGGATTGCTGCATTTATCAAGGCTATCCTTGTGTCTGCTATAGTGTAGAGCATATTACTGTATTTTTGTTCTGTGATCGGTGAATGGGATGCTCAAAACAGGAAGAGAACTACAAAATCACTGTTTTTCAATTAGTATTTTTTTTGTACTCAGAATGTTAAAAGATGCACAGCAACGAGAAGGTTTTGTATGGAAGACTCTTGCATGTAATGCTGTCCATGAAAAGATTGTGATGTCAATGTATGCAGAAGCAAGCACTGATAGCCCGGAGAGGCAGAACGTTTCTAACTGCTGAAAGCTCAGTCACACAAATATGTTCCTGCTGTTGACAGGAAACTGAAGGTAATGACAATTGCATCTTTCTTTAATGTGAATGTGTGCTGGAAAGAGGGGAGAAGTGGGTCACTTTCATGATACTGATGGCGGGGACAATGTGTCTGGATATGTCTTTAGACCACAACAACTTGTGACCGAGGTCGCTGTGGACCACAGTGAAGTTAGTTATCAGCTGATCAGAGAGGAAGAAAATTCTAAAACAGTAACGTTGGAAAGGACATTTGCCAGAACAAAGACATTGACTACAGATCGCCCTATTTTTTATAATTAATTATTATTTTAATAATTGTGATTGTAGCAACAGTATTATTATAACAATAATCACAGAATCTCCACAGTACAGAGAGAGGATATGTGTTCCATGGCGCTTACGCCGAGAACAATCCCAGCTAGTCCTTATAACCGGAAGCCGATATATTTATTCTGCCAAACTGCCCGATACTAAGGGAAATTTAGCTTGGCTACTCACCTGAACACCTGTGTCGTGCGGGACGTAATCGGCACAATGGCAGGAAACACACGCAGGCATTGGGAGAAGGTGTAAACTCTACTTATTCACGCCAGGCTGAAATTGAATTTGATTCCTAAGCCAGCAATGTTAACCACTGTGCCACCTGGTGCCCTCATAAAATGAATATTGCTGGTCATGGTGACAGCGACAACAATGATGACAATAGCATTGCTAACATTACTATGACTAACATTTCCTGAAATGTGAGGTTAATTGGAAGGTTGAACAGTTATTAGGCGTCAAATTTGTTCTTGGGAAGATAATGGCGCATTTCCTTCAAAGTCTGCAGTCTATTATCAGCTAATAATGGATCCATAGTGCTATTAGAATTGAATGATGTGATTTTGATCTATCAACTTTGACCGAATGGTGACACAAATGCTGTTGGAATGTCCTCGTTCGACAGAGCAGCAGAAATCTGGATGTCCATTATGAACCTGACATTCCTAAAGATTTGCTACTGGTAATGTTGAAAAAAAAATGTCAATCATTCTGGAAGATAGGTGAGTTACGAGCAAAAATTAGTGTCATTGGAAACATATATAAATAGTGACTTCAGGAGAATTTGGAATAAAGCGTCAGCCAGCAATGCGATGGGTGGATTTTTTTTTTAATTTATCATGTTCTTGCATCAGCTGGCAAATACTGTCAATCGCTAACTGCCCATTGAGAAAGTGTTCTGAACTGTTTTCTTGAAACACTTCATAATGTACAGGTCCTGATAGAGAGGCTATTACATGCCTTTGACCGAGGAGCAGTGAAAAGAAAGACAAAATTTCCCTCACCAAGATGGTGAGTGGCTGGGAGGGGTAATGATTTGTACGGACGTTCTTGTGCCTTCTCCTCCTTGCCCATCCAGCTGGTAGAGTTTGTGGGTTGGACGGTGGTATCAAAGTTCCCATGTTGCTTTGCTGCAGTGCATCTTTTAAACGCTTTGCACTGCAGGCAATGGGGCGGGATGAGTGGGGAATTCATGTTCAATTTGATCGACAGCGTATCAATCAACCATCCACTTTCTTGATGGATATGCCACGCTTTCTGAGTGCTGTGCAAATTGGAACAGATTAGGGAAAGAGTTGAGTATGTTTGATGGATACTAAGGTTTGTGGTATTCACTTACACAGCCCCAAATAATGTCTGAAATAACAGGTTTTCGGGATTGCTTGAGATTTCCCGCATGGTATGAGAGGAGGTAGCTTAATGTTTTGTTCCACCAGCTACAAATTGTTACAGGCCAACAATTTGCAGCACCCTTTTCATCAACTATTTGGACAATGGTTGTGAACCTGACACAGCAGAATGCAGCGAGTAAACAGGCAGGAAACAGCGTCAGCTAAATTAGCTTATACGTACTCATTTCGCCTTCGTGTCCCCTCAGAAATCTTTAGCTGGATTGTTTGATTTTACTAGCATTTTTTGTATTTGTTCATGCGTAAACATTAGCGAATGAATATTTCTATTTTAATAGCTGTATCCAGTGGGGAATCTCACAATTGCCTGGCAATAGAGCACGGGGGTTTCTAAGATAGATCCACACCAATTGATCACTGGATTTAAAACATATGGAATGAAATTGAAAATGACACATAGAAATCTGACCAGCATCCTCACATCTCTCAGCACAATCAATGGTACCAAGTGTTAGGTGCAATGCTGTAATACAACATCGTATTCTCTTTAATTGCTGGGGAAATGAAATGGATCCACTCCCTCACCTACATAACAATCCAGAGTGTAACAGGTGAATATAACGAAAGTAAACCGCTTATTTATCTGTCCTAATCTTTATTTAAAGCAAAAAAGGGAAGCGTTTACAAAATAGATTTCAAATGCACTTGACAAAAATCTGCATCAAATTGGAATGATAATAACGTTTCCATTCTGCAATGCAATGCAATGTCACGGCTTTATCATGGACAGTACAATATTCCATATACATTCTCTGTTGTTTTTCATTGTTGACTGAACATAATGTTTACTCTTTCATACAAAACACAGAGAGAAATGCGAATTAGTAAAACGCAAAATGGGTTAATATCCTATTGGTACAAAAACAAAAATATTTATGTTTGGAGTTAAAGCATAATCAGCAAGACGATAGTTGGTACTCAAGTTGAGAAGGCTGTTAAGAAGGCGTATAGTATGTTCGTACTTATTGGTAGAGGGATTGAATTTCGGAGCCGAGATGTCATGTTGCAACTGTACAAAACTGGTCCGGCCGCACTTGGAGTATTGTGTACAGTTTTGCTCGCCACATTATAAGAAAGATGCGGAGGCATTGGAAAGGGTGCAGAGGTGGTTTACCAGGATGTTGCCTGGCATGATGGGTAGATCTTATGAGGAAAGGCTAAGGGACTTGAGGTTATTTTCATTAGAGAGAAGAAAGCTAAGAGGTGATCTAATTGAGACATGTAAGATGATCAAGGGTTAGATAGTGAGAGCATTTTTCCTCAGATGGAGATGGATAACACGAGGGGACATTGCTTTAAATTAGGGGTGGGAGATATAGAATGGATGTTACAGGTGGGTTCTTTACTCAGAGGGTAGTGAGGACGTGTTATGCCCTGCCTGCAGCAGTTGTGGACTCGCCAAGTTTAAGGGTGTTCAAATACTCAGTGAATAGGCATATCGATAGCATTGAAATAGTTTCGGTTAGAGGGTCATAAAATTGATTCCATTGGTCGGCGCAACATCGAGGGCCAAATGGTCTGTACTGCGTTGTAATGTTCTATGTTTGTGGAAAATTTAAAGGGCGTCTCCTTTCATTTAATGCAATGACTCTGAGGACACCATATTCAAAATGTTTTGATGACTGAGATCTGAAACGGCAAAAGAGGAATGAGTGAGATTTGCAGGTATTTTCACAATAAAATCAGCACTTCAGATATACTTTTTTGTGTTATTCCAATTTAATTGACCAATTATTTCTATCCAAAACACACTGCACATTATCTCCGATACTTTCATTGCAATGTACCACTGAAAATACTGCAGGATACATGAAGCAGAAACCACGTGGGCAGATCACATCCCTAAACTGTGACACTCGGTTTGGAAATAAATGTCATAAAAATAGGGTTTGGCAGAATAATGTCTTTGTGTAAACTTCGAAAATGAATGACCACTGCCCAATGGATGTTAAAAGATTGGCTTGTGCCACAGATAACATTGCTATTCTTGGCTGGCGTGGAAGGAACAGGTAAAATTGAGTCAATGCGGATCTAGCCTTTTTTCCTAGGATGGAGAATGCTAGCACGAGGGGACACAGCTTTAAATTAAGGGGTATGAGTTATAGGACGGATATCAGGGGTAGGTTCTTTACTCAAAGAGTAATTAGGGAGTGGAATGCCCTGCCTGCAGCTGTTGTAGATGCGCCAAGTTTGGTGGCGTTTGAGAGGTTAATTGATAAGTATATGGAAGAGAAGGGAATGGTTTAGTTTGGAGGGGCATTGCTTTTTATTTTGGTCGGCACAACATCGAAGGCCGAAGGGCCTGTTCTGTGTTGTATTGTTCTATGTTCTATGTAATGTACACTGTGGTGTTAGATTTTGGAGAACGTTGAATTTAAACAAGTTGCTTTGTTTGATGCAATGCTGTGCGTTCACGATAGGAAATAAAACCAAATGCCACTTTTTTTTTGATCTACTTCACAGCAGAGCGAATATACTCCACAGTGGATGACGGAAGACTGCAATAATAATTAGTGGTGATAATCAACTCAGAATGCACTCTCAGCATGGGACTGCGTGAATGACATCAGAAATGGCAGAGATTTACTCAAAGCATCCATGAAATACTAAATTTCCACCTGAAATCAAGTTTATTCCTTATTTGATTATTCCTTGGCAATCAAATAAACATTGCACTTCTGATTGGGTGAATTTTGATGTGGATTTTAA
Organism: Sphyrna mokarran; assembly: GCA_024679065.1. Lineage (NCBI taxonomy): Eukaryota > Metazoa > Chordata > Chondrichthyes > Carcharhiniformes > Carcharhinidae > Sphyrna > Sphyrna mokarran. The sequence goes on along the minus strand of JAGIQG010000038.1, from coordinate 15,720,662 downwards.
CTGTGTTTTCACAGCCTCTCAGCTAGAGCGAGTTCATTAGAAAGTAGGAATCATCTAGTATCAGAAGACTTGAATTTACGGTCAAAAAAGAAGGCTCCTTCAGTATGGCCTTGCCTGCAACTTCGTAAAACAAGGACTCTCAAGGGCTGAGTTTGAAGAAATTTCAGGTTTATTTCAGTCTAAATTTCAATCAGTAATCTAGAAGTTTTTAATCAATAAAATAAAATACGGGCGGCACGGTGGCTCAGTAGTGAGTACTGCTGCCTCGTAGCCCTAAGACCCCTGGATTAACTGCAACCCAATTGTGTGAACTTGCATATTCTCCCTGTATGTGCGTGGATTTCCTGCAGTACTTCAGTTTCCTCCCACACTCCAAAGATCTGCAGGTTAGATTGGTTGGCCATACTATATCACCTCTTAGTGTCAGTGGTCTAGAAGGGAAAATATATAGGGCTTGGCTCGAGGGTGTAGGGGGAAGGATTGTTGTTGGTACAGTCTCGTTGGGTTTTCAGTGCTGAAACACACCCTGATCATTTGCCTGCAACATAGATTCACTGATACTCTTCGAGAAATGATGATCGGAGTAACATCCCAACTCATGGCACCATAATTGGCGTCACTGAACGAGAAAGAAACGAAAAGTATGGGAATGCAATAATTATGGGAAAGTTGTCAAAGAAAAAGAAGTAATTTATTTGGCCAGAAACAACACTCAAGGCTGTTGTGTGTGTTGTGTACCTGATGCTTGGGTCAATGATGACTGAGAGTGGTTGCAGAATATTCTTCAGAGGACGTTGAAAAGTCACTTGTCGTGATATGCATCGGTTACAATCAAATGGGTTTAAAAGACAAAAGAAAAAAACAGATCTAAATCCCGGCAAAAACTGGGATTTAGGAAATAATGTCAAATATATTACCTGAAGTTTCGTAACTTCAGGGTTACTACCAGTCAGACTTCATGTCGTAGGACATATCAGCTGACTACTTGGCTGAGATATGATGTAAGGGTGACGGGTTACAGATTCCTGGGACTTTGGGACAGTTTTTTTTTTTGGGGGGGGGGGTAGCTGGCATCTGGGGAAAAAGACTGGACGGTTTGTACTTGACAAAGATTTGAAATGCTGCCTTACTGCTACTATTTGCTACTGTTATTAGGAAGGGATAAAATGGAATGATGTGTCGATGGGGACATAGATGGAGTGGCATAAGAAGGAGAGACACGAGAACCAACAATACGAAAGAAAACAGTGAAATACAAAAACGGTGATGGTGATTGCTTGGATTTTGGGGAAGTGCTTCAGGATTGGAAAACTTCAATGTGAAGCCTCCATTCACAAAGGGAGATAGGAGCAAAGCAAACAGTAGATAACTCCAACTTCATTGCTGTTGAAGTTTTGAAATTAAGTTTAAGGAAGTAACAATGTCACATTTGGAAATTCATAATCTAATCAAGTAGAGTCTATATGGCTTCAAGAACATAAAATCGAGTTGACAATTTATTCAGAATTCTAAAGATGTGTCAATCTTTAACACATTCAATAATGTGAAGCAGTAGATGTGCTGCATTCTTGCTTCCAGACATCTTCAGCCGAAGTAACCCATAAGACCATAGGACTACAAGCCCTAGAGCAGAATTAGTGCACTCCTCCCATCGATTGCTCCACCATTCAATCAGGGTTGATATTTTTCTCATCCCAATTCTCCTGCCTTTTTCCCATAATTTCTGATGCCTTTATTAGTAAAGACCCTATCTATCTCTGTCTGAAAGACACTCAATGATCTCGCCTCCACAGCGTCCTCTGGCAAGGAGTTCCTCAGATTCACCACTCTCTGATGAATAAATTCCTCTTCATCTCTGGTTTAAATGGTCACCGCATCAGTCTGATGTTGGGCTCTCGATTGTACTTCTCACTGACAAAACGTTAATTCATATCATATGAGTCCATGGTGTTGGAGGTAGTACATTTGTATTGATAGATAATTAGCTAATGGGCAGGACACAACAACTGGTGATAGGGGATTATTATTCAGGTTGGCAAACAGTAACCAGTGGGGTTCGACACGGATGACTGCTTGACACAACTCTTGCAAATATATTTTAATAACTTGGAGAAGGAGACAAATGTCCCGGAGCCAAAAGAGCCGGTAACATTGGTAGAAAGACATTTTTTTGCGAAGGTTAAAAACATTTTACAAAGATATATTGATAGGTTAAGTGAGTGAGCAAAAAGATGGCACAGGAAATAAAATGAGACTTTAAGAAAAATAATGTTGAATTATTTAATTGGAGAAAAACTGTTGAAAGTTAAAATACATCGTAAATTAATGGCACTGTACACGAATTATAGAAGGGAGCACACGGTGTTCGCAGGTAATCATCACCTGGTACTGGAAAAACCACAACAGGAGAGCTGAGAATTTATCATCCTTTATTTCATGGAAACATGATTTAATTTGGGGCAGTTCCCAGAAAAAAAAAACAAGATCTTCGCAAACATGAAGGGATAGTTTTAGGGGGAAAAGCTTCATATTTGGTGTCATGTGCCATGATATTCACAAGAATGAAAAGTGATTGAATTGAACTACAGGATTCTTATAGGGATTGGCAGGGTAAATGCTGAGAGGATGTTTCCCCTATTAGGGGTCGAGCACCAGACTGTATACTCTCAGAATTAAAGGGCACGGAACTCTCAATGAGCTCTGAATCCTTGGAACTCACTGTTGCAGAAAGCAGTGGAGGCAGAGTCTTTGTACACATTGGAGGCCGATATTATTGTTCAGTAAAGGAATCGAGGGATACGGGAAGAGGGCAAGAGAGTCAAATTCATGACGGTCTGAACAACCATGATTCACTGAACGACAAATAAGGTTTGAAGGGTTGGACGTCCTTATCCTGTTCTAATTTCTTATCCAATTATTACCTACTGATCCCCGTCGACTGTCTAAGAAACTGAAGAATGAAAGATTTATCTCACCCAGAGTGTCGCGATCACCGCTGGAACTTGTCAATGTGATGATACCGTCAGGGTCCCGGTTCAGCAGCAAGTGTCCCGTCTGGGAGTCAATAGTTTCAGTCTCACAATCGTCATAGTCTGTCAAAGCAGGAGCTGAGAGTTAAGCATATGTGAATATAAAGAGAACAGTAAAGAACAAAACAGCACAGGAACCAGGCCCTTCGGCCCAACGAGCCTGCGCCGCCACCTCGATGTTCCCACCTCTACCCGTGATCCCTGTCTATGTTTATACATCTTTGGATTAAAAAACATGTATCCCAGACAGATGTGAGGCTTGTTTTCATGTATCCCAGACAGATGTAAGGCTGGTTTTCATGTATCCCAGACAGATGTGAGGCTTGTTTTCATGTATCCCAGACAGATGTAAGGCTTGTTTTCGTGTATCCCAGACAGATGTAAGGCTGGTTTTCATGTATCCCAGACAGATGTAAGACTTGTTTTCATGTGTCCCAGACAGATGTAAGGCTTGTTTTCATGTATCCCAGACAGATGTGAGGCTTGTTTTTCTGTGTCCCAGACAGATGCGAGGCTTGTTTTTCTGTGTCCCAGACAGATGTAAGGCTTGTTTTCATGTGTCCCAGACAGATGTGAGGCTTGTTTTTCTGTGTCCCAGACAGATGTAAGGCTTGTTTTTCTGTGTCCCAGACAGATGTAAGGCTTGTTTTTCTGTGTCCCAGACAGATGTGAGGCTTGTTTTCATGTATCCGAGACAGATGTAAGGCTGGTTTTTCTGTGTCCCAGACAGATGTAAGGCTTGTTTCCGTCTGTCCCAGACAGATGTGAGGCTTGTTTTCATGTATCCCAGACAGATGTAAGGCTTGTTTTCATGTGTCCCAGACAGATGTAAGGCTTGTTTTCATGTGTCCCAGACAGATGTGAGGCTTGTTTTTCTGTGTCCCAGACAGATGTAAGGCTTGTTTTTCTGTGTCCCAGACAGATGTGAGGCTTGTTTTCAGGTATCCCAGACAGATGTAAGGCTGGTTTTTCTGTGTCCCAGACAGATGTAAGGCTTGTTTTCGTCTGTCCCAGACAGATGTGAGGCTTGTTTTCATGTATCCCAGACAGATGTAAGGCTGTAACTAATCGATAAGTTAGTTCAGTCTGTCTGGAATTCCCAAGAGGGTCCCACAAAGAAGCAATGCCAGGAGGGGAGAAAGGGGATGAGGATGATAAAGCACATATTGTGATTCTCTGAGTGCATGTAGAATTAACAATATGAGTGAATAAATTTATGAAGAAAAAAATCCCAGCTCTAACAATGAAAATAATTAGGTTGTGATATATCAACTGTGTAAGATTATAATTGTTACTTCATGGGAATCAATTAAATGCGAACATTTTAAACAGAGTCTGCAGATGTTTAGAATCCCTTTGGGAATCTTATTGCTTGATCATAGCAACAATGAGATAAAGAACAAAAGATTTAGCAGAGATAATGTGTTTAGGAGATTGAATCAACAAATAAGAGGTGTTTACTATTGATGCTGCATCGGACAGTTTTGGATGGTGTGTTTCAACTTTTCAAGTTTTCTGTCTGATCAGTGGGATTTAAGAGAAACAGATAAAGAAAACAAATTGTATTTCATAAAGCTTCATTTTCAAAAGTCATTAAACTTGTACCACGGTTTTGGGCCAGCGGCATGATTCCAAGACATTTTGCTAAACATGTGAGAATTTAAATTCAGACTCAAATTCACACGTGAGAATTAGATGGTTTTAATTAATAATGGTGACTTCTAATTTGGGAGATTCGAAACGTTCATGACAAATCTTGTGTCGGGTGGCTCTTGGATGAATCTTTGGCCCATAAATTCAAATTAGCGGTGGAAATCCATGCACAACGAAAAACAGAAGGACTTGTTGCAAATTTAGCTGAGTTGAAAAATTGAGAGACAGCTCCCATTTGGAGCATCAGTCTTCAACTTTCAGCAGGGCCCCAACACACAACGCAAGTTCACTCGAGTCTTGACCACTTGTGATAGGGTAGGTTGGGAATACTCAGGTCTAGCTTTGAACTTGAGGCTGGGTCCACAGTGATCATTTCGCCCACGTGCACTAAAAATTGGGGGCTGATCCGGGATTTAGACCGTCGCTGGAACACCGTCTCCTGGCACTGGGTGAGTATCTTTACTCATTTCCTCAAATCCGTGGAATCCCAGTGTTCCAGTGTCAGAGCCGTGTTTCAAGGCTGCCACGATCTGAACTTGTGAACGGGGTCCATTCAATAGCTGTACAGCGGTAACGTGGGTTTAAGTTTCTTTTTGGGTGGGTGACTGGGATTGCGAACTGTGGTTCATTGTGTTATTTTTACATTCCGCTGACCCCCGACAAGCCGGACCACAGACTGACTGACCACAAGGGGACCCAACAGGACAGGTGTTAACAGGTACAGGGCAGGGACATTGCCCTGGGATTTAACGTTAAGGTACAAGGCAGGGACATTACCCTGGGATTTAAAGTTAAGGTATAAGGCAGGGACATTGCCCTGGGATTGAAAGTTAAGGTACAAGGCAGGGACATTGCCCTGGGATTTAAAGTTAAGGTACAAGGCAGGGAAAGCACCCTGGGAATGAAGGTTAAGAAGGATGTCCAAGGTTTCAGGCCACTGAGATCGGATTCTTGGAGTTCGGCACAAGTCCAGGCTCTGCAAGTCGGGAAGGACCTCCACAGGCGCGAAAGATCAGGCCACTGGGGGCAAAATCCACGAGGAGTTTGCTACATGTCCGGGCGCTACTAAGTCTGGAGCCCCTGAGTGCTTCGACCACTACAAGCGGGAGACCTCTGGTAGCGCGAAGAAACAACTACACGTCAGGGGACTCCGACCCACGGTCAGCTGCACGCCAGTCAGTACCCAGGTCCAGGTAACTCCCAAGGAGATAGGGAAATGGCTGCCCTCTGAGATTCGATTTAGTGATAGGAGTTTGGGTAGGAGCTAGTGGCCCTGGTCACTGTAGGCAGTAATCTCTCCGTACACTGCGGCCTCTGCGGAGAGGCTGGACAGAGCTCCCTGGCCTCTGAGAGTGACAATCTCCCCGCTACACACAACCGGGCTCTGCGGGTTCCCACTGAAGGTACAAACATACTGACAGTGGGAACACGAGACCCGTAACCCAATCAGAGATACTCACACAAGTATCTGTGAAAGAATTAGAGCCAGGGTTGGTACATTACTGACCCTAGCAAGGGAAACTAACATGGATAGCAATAGTACCACCTCTGAGTGGGGAGCAGAAGGGTCCCTCACCCGCTATCTAGCAGACCAAAAACAAGAATCTAATAAAAAGCATGATGAAGGCAGGGTGGAAATCCCACGAGCCACTTGAAACACAGCGGAAGTGATGGATAAAGGAGAAAGGGAGCAAGGATGACAAGGCTTGGATCCTAATATTAAAGGCTCATGTCACTCTTGCAGGACGAGTTCATAAGTATGTACAAGGCAAGTGGGAGCTAGCTGCACAGCGACAACACGCCGCTGTGATGGTCACTAACCCCGTGCTGCCAGCGCTGTCCAACTTCTCACACAAACCTCCGAGTGAGGAGTATCCCGATGGGGAATGAAATGGGTCCACTAGGCCTGACAGAGGGGAGCATTCCATCGACCACTGACCCCCCCATTCCAGAGCGTTATGGCAGCCCACGTTAAAATTGAGTGTGTCCCCGGAGGACAAGGAGGAGATGGGTGAGGGCAATCTGCCCAGGCTCGGATAAAGATGACCTATTTATCCCTTACGTCGGGGGGGTAACACAATGAAACTGCTGGACAATCCCCAGACCCTCCAGCCCAGATCTTCTGGCAAAAACTGAAGGAGGTGCAAATTTGTCACAATCTACACAACCGGGATACAGCAGGGCTGGTAAGAGCCAAAATGCTGGAGAATTATTGGACCCGGCTCCAGGTAGAACACCCGAACGGGACCTGTTGCGCCAAAATGAGCAAGAGTCACCGAGAGCAAAACCAAGCTCTGGCGGATTTTAAAAATGATATGACCCAAACCATGGGGCAAGGTCCCAGGAGCTAGAATGCAAACACAGGGGTAGTGCAGGGGAAGGAGCCCAAGAATACAGGCCATAGAAATCTGATGCCTTTTTTGGCCCATGGGGGGGGGGGGGATGCCCAATGCCGATTATACAGAACCTCGCGTTCCTCCAGTTATATAACGATGGGCTGAGCCCAGCGCACTAAGCAATCCTAAAAACTGGGTTGGTAAACCTTTGACGAGCTAGAGAACTGGGCTATTACTGTAGACAAGCAACAGAGTAAGATCCACAGCACCAGGATAGGGGTATCTTCCCTGGGAGCTGACGGAGGGA